>NMRA01000416.1:272017-315315 GCA_002633005.1 Phoronis australis | reverse complement strand
CCCCCCCCCCCCCCCCCCCCCCCAGCAGGCTTGTGATTCATACTGACATTTCGTAAGAACTCTCACGTGCATTGTTAATCCATTAAGCTCGATATAATGCAAAGCCATTCATAAAAAATACGGGCGCACCACTGTGAATTGCGCGTTTGTCTCATTTTCTCGTTCCGGACTTTTCTTTCTAAGAGGCGGACCTTTTTGCCCACCTCGCCAATTGGGGGGCTCGAACGAGCCCCCCGAGCCCCCCCCTCCCCTCCCCCCTGGGTGCGCGCATGAAATATGGCTTCTTTTGGAATAAAAAAGGGTTAAAATGTCGATAATAATTCTCACCGTCACGGACTAGGCCTATGTATAGTTGTAGTGAAAAATAGAGTTTCGAGTCTCACAAAATTAATCCTTTTGTAAGTAACCTTGTCGAAAAAGATACCTTACCGAAAAGATTTTTTTCAATAAAAGTCTCCCTTTCTTAGCCAGAAACTGTATTAGTTAAGTCACCTTCGGCACGGATCGTCGTCTGGAGTAACCCCCGGACCGTGTTCACAGATGGCGAGCTTGGACGTAAACAAGTGTCACAGCAGCTGTATTCACTTGGGCACTGCTGTTCGATACAGAACGCTAGACTCAGACAGAGGTTGAGATGACACTCAACAGTTTTGTAAGCCACAGTTGAATTTTCCCGACTTAATAATGATTGAAAATGGCCGTTTGCTGGGTTTTCTGTGTTCTGTACTGCATGAAAATATACATTTGCTTGTTTTCTTATTTTGTTCTGAGTGGAAGAATTGCTAATGCATGCTGTTGACCTCTTGACCCAGTTTTGCTCACAGTCGAGCATGCCTTTCAATCTAATGGCACTGAACAGTTAGGCTGCGGCCGCGGCCAATTTGCAGTGCCGATGAAATCTAGGACTAGGCCAAGCTTGGGGGTATTTTTAGTTAGGTAGGCTAAGTGAATGTGTTTTGTTTGGATTTGTGAACATGCTGAGAATGAAAAAAGGCTACTTTCTCGGCTGTACCTGCACTCTTCAAGATGGTGGCCCCCCAGTTTCAATTGTGCATTGCTGTACGTGTACCAACTGAGAAATTGGCCGCGATTTCAGGTAGCCCTCAAACAAGCCAGATTTGCAAAAACTGACTAGTTGGTTGACAGTACTTTTGGACCACATTTTTGGAATCGGTAGGAAATTTGCTTTCGGAATATCTCATGTTGGATTTAGTCGAGCATTGGCAGGGAAGTGGTGGTTTTACCTTCTGCCGATTTTGCTTTTTTGCCCTTATTTTTCTTAGACTGACTTGGTTTCCACTGGGAGCGAAAGGTTCAAAAATACAAGAGAGAATAAAGTTCCTGTGGTCATCTGTAAGGCTTGTGGAATGACTTTTATGATTTGCATGCTGGTTTTGCGGATGAGTCGGAAGAAAGGGTGAAGAGTCAATTGACGTGTGTTCTGACAGGCTAACACCTGTGAGAACTGTTCAGTGCCTCCTAAGCGGCGTGTGTTCAGTAGCGCTAGGACCATTGTAGCTAAATTTCGAGCCAGAATCACGTGTTCTCATTGAAAGTACAAGGCAAGATCTCACGTAATCTCGCGAACTCTTGCTTTTTAGCGAGGTCCTAGCGTTATTGAACGGAAGTCTGTATTGCTTGAATGCGGGCAGTTGAAACTTGGCAGGCCTTTGATTTTTGAGTCAGTGCTGGAATGAGTGGAAGGCAGCCTGCCGCTTGACATGTACACGTTTAATTACTTACCTTCATTGCTTGCGCGCGGGAAGTTGAAATTTCGATAAGAAAAACAGGTACCCGGCATCATACAATTGGATTTGTAAAAAATCTGGCAGGTGATCGATGCCTACTCCCGGCCTACCTGATTTCTCAGTGTGATCTCACTGGAGAGTTTTGACAGCCTGAACGCAGAGACGTGTCCCTTAATTCGTAGTAATCGCATGGAAACAGTGGCTTTGGGGTAAAAACTGCTGATTTGGTGTATTTTGATCGTTTTTTTTTTTTTTTTTTTTTTAGTAGCCGGCTGCACTTTGGCCAGTAGTCGTATAACCTCTCTGGTTCATTTCCTTTTTATGTCACTATTATTACACGCTGCTACTCGATCTTATTAGCCAGGGTTCTCGCCATAGCTTGAGATGGAAAGGGCAGGACTTAGTGAAACGTCAAAACAAAATTGCAAACTGGTTTCCAGAATTAGGGAATTTAAGAAGACCTCAAGAATAAAAAGGTGTAAATAAAGTTAGGACGCGCTCCAATGCAACTTTTCCATGCACATGAGATCAAGCTAAAGACATACAAAATCAATGTCACAATTAAATGTGAGGTATGGTTTGCATGATGTTTTCCTCTGAATTAAAAAACCATGTCGAAAATGACCCCCCCCCCCGGCCCCCACATTTCAAAGACCCCTCCCACATTTCAAAGTAAAAAGCCGTGCCCTGTCTTTTAAATCAGCTAGGTTAATATATGACTTGTCAGCAGAATACACGACTCAATTACTGAGGTCATTAATTATGTTTCGTAATGCTTTTGTGCACGTATTTCGCTCCTTCGCTTTGTAAAGTGGCAGTGCTTTGGGGCTTACATCCGCCAGCACTGGTTCCGAAGTTTCTATTTGTTCAAAGAAGTGGTAGAAAATATTAAATATGCATGCACCGTTCACTTCAGAAAAATGTTGTCAAAAGTGGGTCTCGGTTTTCAATTCGGTGACAGAGCAAATGCGAGTGGTCCAGTGACGTAGCTAGATGGAGGTGAGCAAGAAGGACCGGGTGACCTCAGACAAGGGAGACTGTCACAACTTAACGGCATGCGTGCACCCAGCCTTCCATATGGGGGAGCTCGAATTCCTGACGTTGTGCACCTTTTGGTAACAAAAAAGCGGGCGGACTAAAGAAAAAAAAAAAGAAAAAAAAAACGGGGGCACCACTATGAATTGCGCGTTTGTGCTTGTTTAGAACACTTTTGTCTCATTTCCCGGACTTTTTGTTACTCGGAAGCGGACCTTTTTCCCCACTTCGCCAAATGGGGGGACTCGTTCTAGAACCCCGAGCTCCCCTGGGTGCGCGCATGCTTAACGGGAGTGTGGCGCGAAACTGGTCGAGACTGCAGGAACGGGAGGGGTGGCATCGTAATCTTCCGCACGTGACAAGTAACTTTAGGTAAATCATTGAATGACCCTATTGTGCATGAAATGGCGCTGCTCTCCCATTAGTTTTCAAATGGCCCATTGGTGTATTAGCGATTCAGGACGGTCAACTGCATGTGAATAACTTGCTTTTCAGTACCAGGGAGAACAGCCTACGTATCCTGGATTTATGTCTTTTTAAGAAATTTAAGATACCAAGTTCATTTTAAATGTCATTGTTAGTTAGTTGAAGGAGATGGTGGGAGTTACAATGATTTTCACGAATAGGCGGATAATTGTGTGCACGTGTAGTTTGGAGGTTTGAACAGTGAGCATGCACAGCCACTTTTCATGTTCATCAGTAACTTCTGCAATAGATTAACCAACTTCCAATACTTGGCTACAGTTAGACTGAGATGACTTCAGTTCAAACCACTTGGAGAAGGAGTAATGTAAGCCATGTCTTTATTCTTTTAAGAAACAACACCATTATCAAAAAATAAAGAAAACAAACGGTCTCAAATGCAGCGAAATTATAGACTTCGCGGTAAAAATCTTAGCTTCGTATTTGAGTGTACAATCAAGATATCTTAAAGAAATACAGTCGGCGAGATTTTTTATATCAGCCCCTTATAGCGCCACATTTCGGTTCCCGGTCCGTTACAGCGAATGTTTCTCACCTGCTAGGATTTTTAAAACCTATTAAAATAGCCACTTACTATACAGCTCCTGGACCTGTATGATGGGTTTCTTTTGTCTGGCAATTATTGGGAACAGAAATGTACTTTTACATACTCGTTCCAGTTATGAAGATCAACAACACTTCAATAATGTTGTGAATTCCCCTTGCCCATCTTATTTTAAAAAGTTACTTCATTTAATCCTAATGAACTCCCACGAAGTATCAGCAATGAAATGAATCACTATATTGCCTAATGAAGCAGTCACAATTGCGGTATTGAATTCATTGTGTCCGTTCCACTCAGTGAAGATTTTTCGCGCCAAGTCCTGGCTTATGGCAAAACATTCAGCTCATCTGCAAATCACGTGATACTCGAGCTTCGTTAGTAATGCATGGCCATAGCTAGACTGCAAGTTCCATAACACAGCAGAGACTAGACAGCTCCGAACTACTCTGGCTCATAATTGGACATAGAAATTACGTCGACTAAGTTAGCAAGGATGAGGGCCAGTCAAGCAAGGGCACAGACTGGTCCCACATCACAGTAATCCTTTACTTGTAATTCCATGCTCATGACCGCTGGGTAACGGTATCCATATAATCTCGCTGTTCGTACATACTACGTTGGTGTTAGTTGATGGTAAATTCATAACACTGAAGCGAGGCAGTCAGTTCGTGTGATTTCGCAAACAAGAAAAAAACGAAGTCAGGAACTCGTGTGTATTTTCTACTTGCACGAAGCCGTCTGCGCGCTGGAGGCTAGAGCGACACTAGGAACGGCATGATTTCTCCAAATTCGCAAAAAACTATCCCAACGGATCTTCGATACAAGAAATGCAAAGTATGGAAATTTCCATGCAGGAAAAGTTTTATACTGAAGACATACCACACAAATGTTAAAAAGGTGACGCGCTGAAAACAAAAAGGATATTGAATGCAGATTATTTTTCAACCTGCCCACGGGACAAAACGAATTTGAATCTAAGGCTGGTCGGTAATAGTAAAAACCATCAGAACAGTTTTCCATCCCGAAGTGGCTGAGGAAACTTGACTCCAGTCTGATTAATTAACCAAAAACAAACAACATAATCACGACACATTATGTTTCCTTTCATCTTGTGAAGCTTTTCATATCCAAACACTGTTCAGATCGGCGAACAACTCTCTAAGTTACTAAATAAAGTAGAAGTCTAGTGCTGCCAGACAACTGACACAAGCCATCTCTATACTCCTTCCGGCGAGAATAGAGGCTAGTACTGTGGCTGAGTTGCGTACGCCGGAGGTTTGGTCTCCATGGGAGCGGTTGCCTGTCCAGTGGCTTGTGGGTAGTGTTGAGGCGGCATCTGTTGAGGCGGCATCTGTTGATACTGTACCTGGGGAGCGTATTGCACGCCAGGCTGGGCAACGTAGTGTTGTTGATAAACCATTGGCTGTTGAGCGTAGACAACTGGTTGTCCGCTGGTAACAACTACAGTGCCCCCTTGTGGCTGGCCCGCGACGACGACTCCTCCACTGGACGAAGTGCGGCAGCAGACGGCGCGGCAGCAGAAGGCAGCAGATATGATCGCGATGACGAGCTCAGCGAACGACAGAATGGCGAGGGGGATATGGGTAATAAGTATCCGTGCATAGATGCACGAGTCGACGAATAGGCTGAATGCAAAGACGGCCGAAATGATCGACATAACCATGTGCGCCACAATGATGCCAGTGGAGCATTGGCTAGCAGCCACGATGCCCAGGATGCCGGAAACAATAAACGCAATGGGCATCCAGACTTCCATGGAACCGGTGTAAAAATGCACCCACCTCCAATATACCACAATAGCAGCAATGCCGCAAATGAGACACAACACGCCGAGCACGAGTTGAGTAATAGCCAAGCCTCTTGCTGCGGCAACCGCGTACGCAGACCTCGTCTGTGCGTTTGGTTGCATGGTCTTCAATAGAATTATCTACAACAAAAGTGTCATCTCATTGTAAAGTAGGTTTCACAACACAACATCAATCAATTAATTTAGTATATTATTCTGAAATTCTTTTTGTTCACGGACAACAAAGTGTAGACACGATTTGTAGAGGTTGCAAACCCGCTTTTCGTCAAAAAAATAACTTTTGGTTTATGTCCCTTAAACTTACGAAAAGTACGTAAAGCCTAATCGGAAAAATCTAGGAGACATGTTTTTTATTAAAGAGTTACAATCTCTGCTGGACCAAAAAAGTAACTCAAAACCAGAATTTATCACGCCAAGACCTACAGTTTATCACGCCGGACCGAAAATTTATCACACCAGGACAGAAAATGTTCATGCCAGGAGACCACGTGACCATCCACTATCCGACAATGACGATCCGGTGGGTCGATGTACGTATGAGAGATGGAAAGGGTAAACGTTTTGAAAAAAGAAAACCAACCCTGTTTTGTAAATTCAACTCTATTAAATAAATTCAGTCTTGTTTGAAATATAGTTAAATCCTATTTTGTAAATCTATACTACTTAAAAAGTATCCCTGTTTTGTAAATTCAATTCTATCAAAGCAACTGTTACACTGTTTAGCAGCGAACCTGAAATCGACCCTATTTTGTCAATCCTGTCGACGACTGACAGTTCGTTGTGGCTCGAAGCTAGGATGATTCACAAGTTGGCTAGTCAGGACGGTCGATAATGGTCTTCAGCAAAACGAAGTCTCATTTCTTAGAATTCAGAAACCACTCCTCATCTGAACAAGTTGAGATCAACAGTACTCTGATGCAAACGTCATTTCTTTGCCGGAGCGCAGGTACTTCTCACACTATACTGCTTCTGAGGGTTTACCCCTGATACCATATAATAGTGGAAATTTACAAGTGTTGACGGGCGGACGTAAGACGTTGCAGGGGGAGACCAGCCACAATTTTGGAAGGAAGGATAGCCATGCCACCCCTATAATTGAGGCATTTCAGGAAGTTTTGGAGGTCGGGGCCCAGGGTGTGTCGTAAATCAGTTTGAGTGATTTTTTCTCCTAAAAAATCTAGAACAAGAAAACAAAAAGCCACCTTTGAAATCAAATATGTCCCACGATAACAGGCACATCAACTTTGAGTCCAGGAAGCGCGCACCTACTCTCTTCCTTCAATTTGAAGATTTGCTGGAGATTCATTTTAAAAACTAATGTTAACCTAACAAAATCTTTTCGTGAACACTTCTTTCTAAATATGTGCTCTTTAACCCTGGTATGATTTTTTATACAGAATGGTGATTATTTTTAATTTCCAGTGGTGCATCCTGACACGTGGACGAACCTCGCTCGTTATGAACTCGAAAACAGCAGTTACTTCTACTTATATTTAAAGTTGGTTGTTTAATTATTAGCCCACAAAAGCAGCACCTAATACTATATCCTTCAAATCTCTAATGCAGAGGTCTATAATTTGTGTTTCTAAAGGAGCGCGGAGTCTGACAATTTACAGTCGGAAAGGGTTTCCTATTAATTGTTACCTGTAGCCAATCCATAGAGAGACTAGTGCGCTGCGCTCAGTAACATACATGCACCTGCATGAATTTGAAAGCTAAAATACTGGTTCTTTATTCAGTGAGTGCCCGAATGCTCAATTGAAAGGACAATAAACCCGCGCCCGTTGTCTAAGTCAAAACAGCTTTTGATTTAGACCACTTGCTGTTGTAGAATCCATTTCGCCTTGTTCCTTACGCAGATTAGTGATGGTTTCTAGCCTCGAAACGGCTGAAAAGTGGCTATGGCTTCAGACCAAGTCCCATTGGATTAGTTTCATTCGCCAAGGAAGTATACTAGAGGTCGTTGGAGGAATATTTCTTACTGGAAGCGATTTATAGTTGTTTCAATTAAAGCTAAGGAAAAAAGCGATGACGTTGGTTTAGGTGTTCAAATACATCTTTAAAAAGGGAATGTACTAGAGATCGCCTTATTTTTGGCATTTTCCGTTCTACTTTTGGCGAAATCAAGATGAGTCATGAGTGTCTATTATTCTACGCTCGAGAACATAACGGCTTACGGTATGTTAAATCTCCTTGAATATTCCACGCTGCCGTACTGTTGTGTATGTTGCATTTTTGAAACCCTCCATGTATTGCTACAGCCTTGGTCATATCTACTTTTCATTAGGAAAACGTGATTGAGCAAACCCATGCGACGACTGATTCCAACACTATTCGGCATTCAACGATAACTATGATGCACTAACTGAGGGTGTTTCCCAAAGATTCTCCAGTAAATCCACGCATATTTATAGGGAGAGCATGTGAAACAATCATTGCGTTACTTGGCGAACAGGAAACAATTTTAAAATCGCATTGAATGACACAAAAATATTTTATCATTTAAAATACAGTACCTTAACTGCTATCATATTTTATCAATGCGTCTATTTAATATTATTTGCAGTTGCGTTATCTTGAACTCTTTTGTGCCATTTAAAACCGGGCGGGCGTAAACTGCACACACACACAGACATATAACATTACAGTACTTGTCTACTGACTTGTTACCACACTTCCACGTATGAATGATATTGTACAAGTTTATGGATTTGAACTTTGGGCTTTGAACGCAAATTTGAAATGCAGATGTTTGGTTTCTCCTAGTGGGGTCTGGCATTGAAGTAACAACCGGGGACCCACACAGTATGCAGAAGAATCTAGTCTGCATGTGAAGACGTTCGGTGATTCAACCTAAATAAGCAATTATAATTTATCTCAATGGTTCAACCACTCGCGTTCAAAAATATAGGCAAGAACCCTGCAGTGGCCTTCTTGGCGATGGCCTTCAGTCTTGACCAACCTCAACTCCAAAGCAGTCCGGCAGAAACACGCGAATCGCTCAAGTGTCAACCTCTCCTTCACTTTTTTAATCCATGTTCATGTCAGTGTGCTTTGTCAATTTATCCTTGGCAAACATCAATCGGTCAACAGTTCAGTGCAGACTATATCTTCCGCATGCATCAAGAACGTACAAACTAGATGATTTTGTAATTTATAATTAAGTCATTGAATCTAGTTGCGTGGTTATACTATTGGAATCCAAATTTCAAAAGGGGGCGAACTTTCTCAAACCATGCTTCACCTTCTAAATGGCCCGCTATCATCTTCTGCCCTAGGCATTGTAAGCCTATTTCTAAAAACAAAAAGCCGTCTCATTGGCAGCATTTTGGCGCCGCCAAAGGTTCTGCAGGAGTTGCGTATACTATTATTTTAATATTTCTAAATCAAAAGAGTAGCCTACATAAATGAGACACATAGAGTCAAACCATAAGAATAACTTTGAAGGGCTCTTTTAGAAAGCCTTTGACATTAAGAAATGTAAGACGTTTCCCTGTACGCTTGCTAATAACATGTATCACATGGCTTCGATTAAAGATGCCATGTCTTATTAAAACCGTGAATAATAAAATCTGTAGCAATCGCCACCTAGTAACTTCCTGGAGAACTGTATGTACGTGTATAATCAGGAAAAGAAACAATTTGAAATTAAAATACGGCTTTAAAGAAAACACTACAATTGGTACACTTAAAAACAAAATGTGAAAATCCCTAGTAATTCCAAATATCACGCAATCGTTATTTGATAGTGAAATTTGAAAATAATAAAAACTGTGCCTTGTTTCGTTAGTGTAACGACAATGAGTTTTCCGGGGATTCCTGTGTCGTCCTAAGAAATGTAAACGAGAAGTGTGTGCAAATACATTAAATTTGCACTACCAGAGACACAAAATGGCACGATGCTGAATATTGTCCAAGGCGATGCCAAAATGAAATTACATGCCTTCTTTGTTCTCTTGGCTGGCATCGGGTCTTCGTCCGCCAGGATGAAGAATTGCAATTCTCATTTACTGATAAAAATAGTCTCACAAAACGAGACATTCGCGATATTGTAACGATAAATGGTTCTCGGATGGTTTCCGGAACACTGGAGGACCCGTCTTGTTTGTCAAGTAGTACTTCATTTGCATATTCACAATTTAATGAGATTATGGATCTTTAATACCGGTCCTTTAATAAGCGTCGCGTCTCAAATAAGCGCCGGGGCTGTGAGGCAAGATTAGTTAAAATAACAACTCTGGCCGCAATTCACCATTTTACTGGATAGTCTCTGCCTACCAGAGACCGTAGAGAGAGCCTACAGTGATCATTTATTTGCATTCGAGGCCATCGGCCTTATACATATACAACGCCTATACAATACAATACAAGAGTACGCATTCGCGCGCATCTTATATTTTAAGCATCCATAAGCTCTTTCCCGAGTAAAGAAGCGTGTTACACAAACTTTATCAAAATTTTCAGCACACGGGGATCAGAAATTCTCATTAACCACAAAGAGGAACGACCACTTGGTTTGGTCTATCTAATATAACTTAGGCAGCAATCTCATTCTCAGATCATTGTAGAAGGGACATTCATAAATAAAGTGAAATTCGTCTTCTACAAATATTTGACCAGAGCTTTGTTTACAAAAAGAACATATACTTAGATATTAATCAACATATATATGTCTTCCCACCTAGACGAACAGTCTGTGATTTGAACATCGGAGCCTTGCAAAGGAAGCTATGGCGCAATGGGGTACTTTGAATGAAACGTGTAGGCTTCCAAATTAAATGTCGTTTTGGAGAGGGAGTATGTACATAATTTTAAACTGTTTTGCACGTCTGCATCCCATTCTTGCAAAATGTAATCCCAATGCTTTGTTCAAAGGCTTGTAGAAAAGAATTCATCACGCGAAACTCCTTGCTCAAGCTTTACTAAACCAAAACCATGTCTGTTTAACAGCGCCTCAACCGATGTGGTCCATGCAGATATTCCCTCCTAGTGTAATTTCACAAGCATATTATAGACCAATATAGGGTTTCGCGAAGACGGCAATTTTAATAACTTAAGCCAATATTTGATGAACGGTAAAAAGAATTTGGCAAAAAGCGGGAATATCTAGAGCTCACTCAAAACAGCACTATTACTACAGCTTTTGCCAACATTCAGCATACTTTTACAAAATACAATGTGAACATTCTCTATACAACGATAGTTTTTGAATCCCCACACTTCAGCGCCATAACTGAGGATTGGAAAAAACCTTTTGTCAAAAACGTCAAAGACAACTGCTGGTGGAAGATTATCACATTTGCGCTGAAACTTTTTAACCTGAAAAAATGATGTTTTTGCTAGAGTAGTCAATGTCTCGGTAGCCTGTGACCACACAAGTTAGGGGCTAAAACATACACAGAGATATTTTTAAAACGAGGACCCTAATATTTTCACCATCGAATTGCCATTTTTCGTAATTGCGCAATGGCCCAACTCGCCCGAAAACAACAATTTTTGTCTTTGACAAGCACTTATGCGAAACATTTATGTGTCGAGGGAGTTTTATGGCTGTTTCAGCCCAGCCGACCATATGATCTGCATACAGTAAGGCACTGAGCTCGGAAACATTCTCATTGATAAATATACCATCGACATTTTCTTTGGTAAGATAATTAACAAACTCGTCAAGGTACATTACAAATAGAAATGGGCTCAACATATACCCTTGACGTGTTCCACTGACGTTATGAAATAATTCAGTCAAGCCTACTGTTAACTTACACGTATGTAAGTCATAATGACGCGTGGAAATTAATCAATAAAGGAGTTGCGAGCGTTTGAAATCCGCACTCATCTGAATACATGTATGAATCTCAACGGAGACGAACACTGTTCCAAACAATGTTTGTTCTTAAAAACTCGCCAAACAAACAATTTGTTTATGAGGTCGAATTCAACAGTAAGTTAGCACCATATGCAAAATTGGCCTTGTTGAATAAGCGTCGGGTTTTGAATAAACGTCGGTGTGGAATAAGCGCCGGGTAAAACATAAGCGTCCGCGACACTGCGGTACGCTTATCGACGTGAGATGGATTTTAGTCACGTTACTGCCATTTTATTCCCGTCATAGCTCGCTGGTTCCCTGCGTGCCGCTAGGTGGTCAGTAGCCAGCACGCGCTGGCTAGGCACGTGGGGAATCTGCGAGCCCTAGTTGCTCGCTGGTTCCCTGCGTGCTCAGCCCAGCCCCACCTAGCGGCACGCAGGGAACCGGCGAACCCTAGTTACTTGTTGCTGATTTTTTTTTCATTTTTCAGTTTGTATCACTGTTTAGTGTCGAAACGGTATTTTCATGGAGAGGAAGTATGACAGTTTGTATGAACAGGGGAAGAGTTCAGTAACGCAAGGACCTCGCAAAAATCTAGCCAAAATCACGTGTTCTCATTTACAATGCAGAGCAATATCTCATGTGATGTCGCACAGTCTTGCGTTACTGAACTCTACCCGGCAAATTGTCACGTGGCTAGGTGTAGCTGGCAGCCGTATAAGAGGTTCCAAGAGAGTAGAGTGCTTGGTTTGAGGTGCTGACTGGAAATAAATTGTCAAATCGGATATGTCACAAATGTTCAATCACTTGAACAACTAACAATAAGTTGCAAACATGGGTAATGCCTTTTTATACCACTTGCAGCAAAATATGAGACTCTTGGTGTTACAGAAAATTCGTACAAAATCCCCAAAGCTATGCGCACATGCAGGAGGACATGGAGTGTGTGAAAAACAAGAACGGTCAAAGAGGTCCAAAATTCAACAAAACACGGTCGAATAACCAAATGCTGAAGATATGCCGCGCTACGGACCTCGTAAACATGCTTTTAGAAACTTCGGTAAAAGAGTAGTTCCACAAACTGATTAGAATGACAATGACACAAACTTTAGGAAAATACGGTACAATTCCAACATACCGACGATATACACAGAGGTTGTGCACATAAGACGAGTGTACTACACAGGAGCACGGGCGGAATGACAGGCTACCACTGCTCCATTTTAAGTTCCCTTTCCAGTTCGGAGAGGATAAAAAGGCATCTTGGTTGGGCAAAAATATTTATTGCGCGTATCACAATCCCTGTGAGGCTTCGCCAATTGGAGGGGTTGCAAGAGGCGTTCGTTCCACAAATTCGTGCCGGTGGTGAGTATTTATCTTTCAGGCATTGTTTCTGATGAGTATTTTGAATTTGCGGCGTTTCTAGATGATACTTAGGATGTGTATCGGGGGAACGATAGAGAATTGTGGAAGTGTATGGAGGGAGCCACCGGAAAGACTTTTGTTATGTCTCGAGTAGGGTTTCATCACACGGTGTTGTTCTGGTAACCAATTACCAGATTGCCCAAGCTTTGAGTTACACTAGATTTGAATTTACCGCAGTACCCGTTCAACGTCGGCGTGCGTTCGTAGACGCGTGAACGCGAAAACGCAAGATCACGGAAGACATCGCGAGATAATGTGCAATCTATACTAGCTTCCTTCTTGCGTCCACGGAATTCAGCTCCCGTGTGTGACGGAAGAAACTCTGCACCGCGCCGTCCACGTTCGTTGACTTCAACTTGTTTACGCCATTGGAAACTCTAAGACATTATTTCTCTCAGAGGCATATAGCCTCGTTCCGGTCTGCAGCTCGCGCAAGCCGACTAAGTCAAGAGCACAATGTGTAGGAGAATTACGTTCTTGTCAGCACTGCTGCTCGAAATAAAACACCAGCATAGCGGCGGTAACCTTACAAAAGAACTGGAGTTACTGAGCGGACATGAATGTCGCTGAAATGAAAAAGTCGGTAGCGATGACGGGACCAATCTGTGTCCTATTGAAGGCACTTCGTTACATGACTTTTTATGACCAATCATGAGTTGTGGAGCAGTCTCGTTCTCAAGGTACTAGCCTGTAACCGAGCCCCTTAGCAATATGGCGACAGCTAATCTCAACATACAATCGATGCAGTAGGCTTACAATATGACAGCTGCTTTTATTGGCACACTGTTTTTTATACCACTGAGTAGACCTGCCTATTTATATACCATCCGAGATCAGCAATCGATGATTCAGACCAGTCATCCTCCTCTAAGGCGAACTACCGGCAGATCGTTTTCCAATGCCATAGATCGATCTCTAGAGTTCTATGCTAACGGCAACGGTTCAAGTTTCTCATGAGCACGTTTTGCGGCAAGGGATGTACAGTGTTTATTTCTTTCCCCGCACAACAACACTTTTCGGATCATTCCTCATGAACAAAAACACAGCTCGATAACAGAAACGGTTTCCCTGTGTTTTCAAATAACGCTGCAACTGAAGTAAAAATGTCTTGAGAAAGTACGAATGGTCCCTTTGACGGCAGTATATGTTTCACAATGATCGTTGGGCGGTCGTGCATAACACTTCGAAGTCAAAAGAACGAAATCCGTAACCCAGTGTGCAAAAATCTTTTTCCCACAGCCCCAACGCGGGATAGAACGTGGAACACTTGGCTCGCGGTTGTAAAAAAAAAAACAGTACTGGCTGACGACGGTAAACAGCACGATAAGCATACACATTAATCTATCTCCGGTCAGGATGTCAACTCAGATAGATTTCAGCGAATGCCTAACTGGCAGAGAAGTGCAGCGAGAATTGGCAATTAGTAAAAATCACAAAAACATTCAGAATTTGATCAGCTCTGGTCCAACATCAGTGATCTAGGCCATCCAATAACAGTTCGACCGTAAAAACGATAATATTCCTTATATTTGATGCAATATCGTTCTTTCAATTCTTCCCAAACCTAGAAGCCCTTTCAAATAATTTAGCGGGAATGAAACAAGACGAGACCGGTTTTACAACAGTACACAGCTATAAACCCAAAGTGGTATTCGCGACCTCGATTCTTCCACCGTTAAACGCCATGATGAAACACGCCCTAGTAGTCTAGTACAATTATGAGGAATACTGGTACAGTTGTCCAAAGAATCAGTTCATTTACCTGTCACAACACGTAAACGATGAAGGTATATTCACTCCTGACAAGGAACGTTCTTGTACACGACCTGGATGACAAGGCTGCAGTCAAGCTGTGTTGATAAAGGGCTGTGTTTGCTGCTGCGCAATAGTGGGCGATTAAATTACGATGAATACTTAGTAGCTCTTGGGAGACTGGCTCATTCTTTGAGCGTTAGAGGGAGCTACCGCCAAAAGGTCACTGTGATCCGGGGGTACTCGCATAGAATGTGCATGTAAAATACGCTGATCAGAGCGCTGGTTGTACTGGGCCCTGAGTGGTATGGCGGAGTAGCCACTCTTGATCAGAACAATGGGTTGAGCCCAGTTTTATGGGTGTCATTGTTAAATGGCCATTTTTACTTATTGCGTGGACTTGTCTCAAGTTCAAGCGGTTGTAACGATCACGCCCAAGTTTTTTTTTCTGCGGAGCCCGTACAGCTGAACACCAAAGTTTGTGTACTACCCAGTATAGTGGTCTGAAGAAGCATACATTTTCAAAGAATTTAAAGACTTCACCTTTTCATTGTGCTACGACAAACACTTATATTTTCGTGGAATCTCCCTGTACAGATGGGGGAAAGTGGATGATAACTCGAGATTCAGTTAGCTAATGGAAGCTGCACCATCACAAAAATAGTGAAATACCTCCCCCCCCAAGTTAATACTGCATGTATATCTGTGTGTGATTGCGTGCTTGTACTCTTGATTGTATTAGTTCACTTTAGATGGACACTTTGCAGAAATCGCAGTTTCGAAATGGTTTGATTATTTTTACTCGTGCAATTTATAGGCGGCGCCGTTTAAGTATGTATGTCAGCTAGTAAGTTGAATGTGTAAACAAAACGCTTTTGAACACTGGGCTTTCTGCTCACTGTAAAAACGCGTTTATCTGCCTCTCTAACATGAAGAGAATTCCTCTCTTTCACTGATGACCGCTCTAATTCCCTAAGGCCCAGACAACTTTTACAATGTCCATTCAGCACGCCCTTTGTATTGATGTAGATCTGAGCTAATGAAGAGGAAAGGTAATAGCTAGCAATACTGTCTCAACAATGGTTGTTGTTAGTACCCCCATTTTGGTTTTCCCTGACATTTACAGAGTTATAGCCTGCAACTCTGGAGAGTAGTTTTAACTTGGTACATTATAAATATTACAAAATGACTAAAGGGTTAATTTGTATTTATCTTCAAAAAGGGCACTTCTCAAAGGAACCACATGTTTCATATTCGTTTTCGTTATTCAATTTTTGATATTTCTGTCCACTTGTTTTTTTTTTCTTGCCGGGAACTGGTTGATAACTTTTTATCTAAGTTTTGTACTTGAAGTACCAAAACAGTGGTAGATTTTGATCGCCAGCGAAACATAATTAGTGAAGTTCATTATGAACCCATCCCTGAACTTTCCACGTTACAGGTACACTAAACATTTCACGTGTCATTAAATTTTAACCTTTATTAGAACTCAAATTGTAAGAAGTGCAAATATGGTGGTAACCAAACTGAAGATTTGGAATCTCTGAACAATTTTGGTGGCACTGACTATATAACTACTCTACATGTAGCTCTTTGTCAGTAATAAAAAATGAAAAGTGGGCACAAGTTAAGTACAATTGTTTCGTGGTCAAAAATCTGATTAAACGAGATTGAAAGAATATTAAAAAATGAACCCATGTGATATTATTAACTCTGATATCCACCGAGTTTATCAATACGCACGGTAGTTTATCTTCAATCGTACTCAACGGTTGAAGTTTTTAGATTATAAGTTCATTCATTTTTAAAAACTGAAATCTGTATTGGGTTGTTCTTTTCCAGCTGAATACCGCCGTGGTGTTCGTTTTTAACGAAAATTAGTGGTTAATGCACTTTGAAAATTCGCCATTATGTAGTCAGAGATGTTTAATACAGTTTATGGTCGGGTAATTAAAGGCGAAGGCAACCTTTTTTCATGTCATTTTTAGCAAAAATAAGGTTCGTTGATTATCCCAGACATATTTTTCACTTATTTACTGCTTTTCGTAATTTGATTAATTACTCGTCGTCTACTCCGGAAGTGACATTTTGGGAGGCAAGAATTTCGCGCCAATTTCTTTTCATATAGTCTGACTGTGAGAGCAGTCGAGTCAATCATTGTTGTACCTCGGTTGTGATAAGTTGGGTCGTCGTTTGCTTTTGCTTACGAGTCAGTCAACATGCCACGCTGTTGCTGCGTACTGGGGTGTACGAATTATCGTCTCACGTACAGAGGAAGAACTGTCCCACTTGCCCGAGTGTCCCGCGACACATTCCCACTGGAGGGTGATCTGAGCACCCAAACTGCTTGCATCCCGCCGTGTGACTCCCGCACCACACACCTGGCACCTTCCAAATAGCTCCAATACACGTCCACAATAAACTTATAAAACTTAGGCTCATCGATCTGTTCATTGGATGACGAACTGTCCTCTTCACTGGGTGTCGAACTGGGCTTGTATTCACTCCCACTACTCGACATCGCTGCAGGGCTGCTTACAGGCTCTGGGCTAGAGACAACAGCACGGGGTGAATCATTGCTAGTTCCCGGAATTGCATGCAATGGGGTACGTTCTGAGGCACGGGTAACAGTAGATGAAGTGCCTTCAGTCACTGTATATAGTGGCCAGAGCTCGCGAGGCTTCTCGCTTCAAAAATGCACTTCTCGGGGTTGGCGACGGGCACTGCCGGGAATCAACAGCGACGGTATGGTACCCTTCTTCAGGCGTTGTTTCGCAGGGACCTTCATCAATTCAGCGTACATATCTGTCATAATCTGACGGCAGAAAATGCTTGCTACACACTCGGTAACCCTCCATTGCTTTGTACGTTGCGTGGACGGTTGGCGCTGCGTTCTTCAAATGAATGAGCTAGCCAAGTACGGCGAAATGTGTCATCCTTCGGAAAGCGACGCAAGGTACCCAAAGCAGGTGTGAGACGATAATGAGTACATCCCGGCACGCAGCAACAGCGTGGCATGTTGATTGACTTGTAAACCAAAGCAAACGACGACAGAA
This sequence comes from Phoronis australis, assembly GCA_002633005.1. Classification (NCBI taxonomy): domain Eukaryota; kingdom Metazoa; phylum Phoronida; family Phoronidae; genus Phoronis; species Phoronis australis. The sequence goes on along the minus strand of NMRA01000416.1, from coordinate 297,638 downwards.
CTTATCGCAAACGAGGTAGAACAATGACTGACTCGACAGCTCTCACAGTCAGACTATAATGAAAAGAAATTGGCGCGAAACTCTTGTCTCCAAAAACGTCACTTCCGGAGTAGAGGACGAGAAATTAATCAAATTACGAAAAGCTTTCATTAAGTGAAAAAATGTGTCTGGGATTATCAACGAACCTTATTTCTGCTAAAAGTGACATGAAAAAGGTAGCCTTCGCCTTTAAACTTAATTGGGTCTTGCTCGCATCGGGCAATGCAGTCATCACAACTGTACCTGACTCCGACGCCGCGCTCTCTTTGATCGTGGTAAAAGCCGTTCAGAACAGTGGCGGATCTAGGATACCATAAGGAGGGCCAACATGTTGCCTCTGGGAATTGCGCAAAGCGCGATTGTATGTGCGCAAGCGGTCCGAAGGTTGCGGATGCCGGTAAGGACCCTTCCGTTCAAAATATCTATAGGTGGACTAAAAACTTAAGAAACGGGATTCCGCCGCGACATGATCTGGGGTCTAAGCCCCCCTCCGCTACCGCGTCTTTGTTACTGAACTCATATCCGCCTATGCAGAAGGACGAGCGGTGAATATTTCCGCATATCTTTTGAAATGCGTGACTTCCTTGTAAGCGTATTATTCACGGTATGAATGAGTTCGCCCTGAGCCACTGAACGAGAGAGGGGTCGAGGACACTGAGGAGCGAAGATAATTCGCAGGCCGGGCGCGGAGAAAATTCTGACGACCAGAACTAGAGGAAAATTTGCGACGCCGAGCCGGGGGTGGGTAGAAGCGAGTCGGCTGAGGAAATTGCACGAAATTCAGAGACGTTTGTGACGAGGGGTTGACCGAGAGGGAGAGGTGAGGCCGGCGGGCGAGGAGAAGCAAGCCGGCCGAAAAAATTGTATGTTGTTGACCGTTTTGACTAGGTCATTGGTTTGCTCCGATCTCTCGTGTTCATATCCAGGTTTATTAGCCAGCAATCAGGCATTGCACAAAACGTTTATCGGCCCCTATAAGCTAGGTAGAGTCTTGCTCAACTTCGGGCTAAGGCCGGAGCAACCTAGCTACTGGATGGCATATTTACATGCCTACAACATGCATGTATATATGCCATGGCAACAAATGGAAAAATTGTCCGTTAGTCTTAAAGGTGACACGGGCAGGCTTGAAAACTTCCTTCACTGAGAACCATAACGGGGCTCTCGTGTTTTTAGCTCAGGTTTATAGTGTAATGGGCCCAACCATGAGGCCTGCGCACGTCTGATGCACCAAAGAAACAACAGGCCACCTGCACTCTTTTTTAAGCTCGGTCATACTAGTGGATGTATGCAAGAGAGCAAATGAGATCATGATAATGCGAAAGCGATTTCTTGGGGGTGCGATAAAAAGCACTACGTATAAAAAACGTTAAACCGCTTTCAGTAAGTCATACTGTTGAGCGTCCTCGTGTATCCTAGTATGAAATTTTTGAAAATGGGACTCTTCAACACGCCAAACACGCCAAAATGAGACTCTTCAACACGCCAAAATGAATGACTCTTCAACACGCCAAAAGGAGACTCTTTAACACGCCAAAATATCCATTATGAGCTCCAGTACGCACGGTTGTGAAAAATGGAAGGGTTAAAACTTTTTCAGAACTTGAGTTAGTTACAAAAATATAGCAACAAGTACTTATCCAACCACTAGTCGGCATGTCGCGCGAGTGCTGCATAGTGATTCTGGTTCACCTCATTTCTGTCCATTTTTATGGTTGTCCCTTCAAATAACTCGGAAAATGAGTGCACGCAGTGTTCCGTTTGACTGAGAACAAGGCAATTGAATTTTCTGTTGGACAGTATCAAAGATACTCCCTCATTTTCTTTTTTGAACTTTTCTATCATCGGGTGTAAAGTTCTGAAGTATGGCCTAATTGCGAAGAGACGTGACAAACGAACAAATAAATTAATAACACCGATATTTCGAGTGCACATGCTTCATCAACAGGCACGCCATGAAATGAACACTGGCTATGAACGATAGATAAGTGAATAGTGGGCGCGAACGCAAACTACAGTGGGAAGCCTATCAGCCATAAGCTCATTCAGCACAGGTTTCTCATAGTAACTGACTAACAGAGATTCCACGTCTTCTGTCAATCGAAATGGCCCATTTTCTACGTAGCGAAAAGTGGTATCATCAACTATTTCCAGGGGCGGATCCAGGATTTTTGGTTTGGGGGCCAGGGCAGAGTATTAGCCAGGATTTTGCCCGTCTGACATTGGCACCCCCGTACTGCCGAGTGGAATCTGGGAGATCTTAGGGGGGCCATGACCCCCTTGCCCCTCCTTAAATCCGCCACTGTTATTTCCAGCCAGTCATGCTGATGCGTGACAAATGGTCGGAAAATAACAGAAAAGAAATAGTAGACAATGCCACTATTCGCTATGTAAAAACGACCAATTTCATTTGAAGATTTTTTCTATTCTGATCGGTTATGAATTATCTACGCCGAATGAGCGCTAGGTCTGAGTTTACCGCATGCTGTCCCTGTCCCGCTAGAGGCTTGGCCTATCTCTACTATTCCTGTTATTAACCACTTCATCGGATGTTTGTGTTAAGGCTTCTCAGCAGTGATAAATTACTTTTTATAATAATAAATGACCTTTGATTTTTCACCAGTTTGTAAAACCATTCGTCACACTTTACGTGGTCCCCTTTTTCAGTAAGGGCATGCCAGCAAGATATCCACTGATGCCGGCATTTGTTATACTGACCCGGCTGTATCCGCAGTGTTGACTAAATTTTGACACTCCTATTCTGAATAAAATAATGAGTAAAAAATCCATTTTGTATGTAGTTCATTTTTGTAAAAGTAGTTGATATCAAAGCAATTTCATGAATCATTCGAATTAACGCAGCGGTGTGACTGAGTAGAGCCGGTGAGTTTCACGTCAAGTCATGCGCGCGGGGGCTCTAGGTGAGGTATGCTACTTTTGTATGGCTAGTAATTGTACTGTTGTTGGTGACACCTTCGCAGTTCACTTAACTAATCCTACTGAGTCAAGCATGTTACAACAACTTTTTTCTGTTTTTTTTTGGTAATTGATAAGTGGGGCCCTTTCAGTGTTCACACTGTGCTATAGTTTTACTGAACAATTGACGGACTATGAAAACTCTCACACTGGCCGTCGTTTCTTTAAATTTGATGAGCAATTTTGATGATTGTCTGCAAGTCAAACTGAGTGATTTCATTGAACCTGGTCAAAGCCAATGAGTTTAATGAGAAGTCTACTCTATCCAACAGCAATGACAAAATCCCTTTTTCGATCGTTACGGGCCCGAGAGTAGGCCTAGTCCACTCCTCGCCCGCGTGGTGCGCATGAAAGTTCTTCAGCTCGATAACAGGTAGCGCACGCGTTGCGAAGACGGGGCAGCGGAGAGAAGTGTCATTTCGCTAACCTACAAATACGTTCAATGCCTAACTGGTTAGTATTACCCATACACAATTATAGCGTTTCGGCTTGCTTGTGTGCTACTTCTGCTTTTCCTGGTACAGTCTTAGGCTGCGCTTATTCATTGCCAATGCCACCCTTGCACATTTACCTTAGCGGTGAAGCTGGGTCTTACGGTATGAGGTGTAATGGGCAGTGAATTAATGTGCGAATCCCGGTACTATTGCTCACAAGAGCCATATTAATGTATGAAACTGGAGCACTTAGCTTTTGGCAATACCCAGTGATGTTCGCCGAAAAGCTTCCGGCGTACAGAGCGCCTATAGCCTCTGCATCGCCTCTGGTTCGGGCCAACAGAGGCGATGGTCATTGCCTAAGGCTAAATAAATAGCTGAGATTACCCGACCTCAGGAGTCGAACACCGGCGAGCGTGCTAACCAATCATCTAATAGGCAATTGCCCATTAGTGTTTGGCTAACAGAGGCTCATATGTCATTCACCGGAAGCACATTTCACAACAATATTTTTATACAGAAATTGGAGATGGTCAAGAAAGAAATCATTGATTACAATTGGCCAACATTCACAACAGTCCATTTGTTACACTGATGGCTCTATATTAATAGCCGAGATTACCCGACCCGGGAATCGAACCAGCGACCCCCATAAAACCGGCAAGCGTGCTAACCATTCAGCTAATAGGCAATTGCCCGTTAGCGAGTGGCTAACATAGTCTCATATGATTCACCAGAAGCACATCTACAACAGCTCTAAACTTGACAACGGACAGTCAGGATCAGGAATCTACTTTCCAGACCTTGCAGGTGATGACAAAGAAACCTGGATCTCACTGGGTTAACACTGCTACACAGAGGCTGACATTGTCCCCATTCACCATACTGTTTTCAAACAATAAACGTCGTGAAGAAGATGAAATACGATCACCAAAAAACTTCAAACGGAGAAAAGTGAAGGACTTTCACGTGATTCTTAAAATGTGTGTCTGTAAGCTCTGACCAGCAATTACTACCACAGTATTGTGTACCGACACAATAGGCTTGTTTGTCAAGTTTAATCAAATGTGATTCTAGATTAGTCTGTGAAGTTGTAACTTTCTTGGTTTTAACGGTCCAGGTGAATGGTATGTAACAACATTTTGTTTCTCTGTTCATTGTAGGAGCCTTATATCTCATATTGGTCACTAGGTTCAGTACAGCAAGTACTTAGTTGTAGACTATGAAATCTGCCGACGCTGACAAATTCAAGCTTACATTTGAATATATTAGAAAAGATACCACTCTTTTAAGGTGGGCAAACTGATTGTGATAAAGTCAACCTTCTGACGTGAGCACGCCGTTTATTTTTTGTGGACTGCCCTTGGGTATTTCACCAAGATGTCTTGGGCAAACTGCAGAAAGCCATACAAGCCAATGCTCGCTATTTTTCAAAAAGATGGCTGAGAACCGGCTTGTTTTCCACACGGATATTTAATAAATTTCTGAATAATGTTGAGTTTTCATAAACAGTAGTTGTAATTGCGGAGCTGTTACATGTTTTTGCTTTCAGGCAACCTCAAAGGAATTTTACATTCCATAAAACCTGTGGGACGTAACTGAAGAAGAATGTTGCACTGTCGAAGTCCAGTCTCACCTCAAGTGGACAGCAGTATGACTATTAGTGACTTTTGTTACAAGGATGAAGACCGTGCATCAAACCTCCTCACAAACTTTGCTAAACTCTACAAGGATCACCATTTCACTGATGTTATTCTGTGTGTTGATAACCAGAAATTTTCCTGTCACAAAAACATTTTGGCTGCATCAAGTCCTTATTTCATGGCCATGTTTTCTTCCAACATGGCAGAAAGTCAACTAGATCTGGTAGAGCTGAAGTCAATTTCCTCTCTTACTCTTCAACTAATTCTTGACTACATTTACAAAGGTCAAGTTATTATGAGTGAGGAAACAGTTCAAAATTTGTTGTCGGCTTCCAACCTATTCCAGTTGATCTCGTTACGAAATGGATGCGCTGATTTTATGATAAAACATGTTAACGTTAGCAACTGTATCGGTGTCTACTTCTTTGCCTGCGCCCATGAGTGTGACATTCTGGCTGAAAAGGCCAAGGAGATTATCAATAATCAGATTACAATACTGTGTAAAGAGCAGGAGTTCCTTCAACTTCCTGTTGATAAGTTGATTGAAATTCTCCATGATGACCAGCTTAATGTGTCAGACGAAAGTCTTGTCTATGAGGTTTGCCTAGGTTGGCTGAACTATGACTTGGAATCCAGAAAGAACAAGATGTTTGAAGTGATGAACTGTGTACGGTTTGCTAACATCAGCTCGTACTACTTTTGTGACAGTGTCGAGTCAAATTCTTTGTTCAGCGAATGTGTTTGTTTGAAGGAAATCCTGCAAAAAGTGCGTTATTACCACATGTTAAAGAACCGACAGCTGGAGATGGATCTGAACTTTATGCCTCGCAAAGGAATGCCTTATAGGCGTTCTGTTCTGATCATTGCCAATCCGTACTGTGAAGAAAATAACAAGAAACTATCGTCAGTTGAAGAGTTGAATCTCAGTGATGGTCTCATCTCACACATTTGTCATCTGCCCAAGAGTCTATACATGCCAGGTATTTGATTGTCACTGTTGATTATCATTTTATTTCCAAAAGAGTTCCCAGATGGCTCTTTCAAAAATGCATACCAAAGTGATTTTACAGCCAAAAAAGCTCCTAGCTGGTCTTTCAGAAAGAAGTGGGGCCAAAGGCGTTTTCAGAAACTTGATTGTATTGTTGCCCACAGCGCCCTCATTGAGCCATGGGCTTTTAAGATATGTTGCAAGAGGAAGAATTTACTCTGCTGGCAGCTCGGCTTTTGATGGTCATTTTAAAGGTAAAAAATTGAAAAAAATTGACATCTTGCGCACATTTTGTACATGTCCGAGACACAAAATAGTTATGAAAGAACTACCGGGTTGTGCTTTTTCATGCCATGTTTCCAAAAGAGCCTGCATTGGTGGGGATCTTTTTGGAAATTTCTGTGACACTACAAAATGTACCCTTTTCTCAATCTGCCTCCCTCCAAAGGTTACCCTCTGAAAAATCCAACCCGGAATATTTTCTAGCACTATTTGCTATGTGCATGGGTATGCCCAAAAGGGCGGGACACACTTTAGGTTTTTCTTAGAATTAAAGTCTGTGGTATGAACCTCTGTTTTAGACCATGGTCTGTATGGTTTGCATTATAGGCTGTGTTGTGACGGGTGACAATCTTGTCTATGTTGCTGGTGGTATTGTTCGGAAGATCAGCTACCGCGGCTGTATGACCACGGAGGAGATAAGCGACGTCTTACTCGTGTTTGACCCAACCTCATGGTCATGGCAAACTAAGGCAAAAATGAACGAGACCCGCTACCAATTTCCTTTGACTGTGCTTGATGGGTGAGTCTAGAGAGGAATGTTGAAGTGTGACAATAGTCACAGTCCCCACCCCCCACATTTTGAGAACCAGTTTTCTCCATTGAATAACAGGCGTCAAACTGGTTCTCAAAATGCTGGACCCCTGTAAGTGACTGTTGCCAAAGTGTGAGTGAAGATAACAGGAAATTCTGTATTTGTCTTTTACATCATTTTTATGCAGTGCTACTCAATACTTAGGTTGTTTTTCTGAATTAGAAGAAAGGAAATTAGGATGCAAGAACACCATGCTTGAAATTTTGCATTGGGTCTGATGTGTTATTGTAATGGTCTTAAAGAGTATTTGTGCGTCAGGCCTATGAGCGGTTTTTCAAATCATGTTTTGATTGACTTATCTTAGTTTCAGTCTGTAAAAAATCGAACAGTTGAATTAGACCACTTACCCTTTATAAAGTAGGCCGCAACTTACTCCGTACTCATGAAGAAGTGATGTTTGGGTTTGAGACAACTGGCAGTTTATTGTTGCGCATTGCCTAAATGTCCAGCCTCTTCAGGCTATTTTATTTCTAAAGCCAGTTTGGGACAATTAAAATTTTACTGTTTTGGTCAAGGCCCAAGCTTGTTATTTAGTCAATATTGGCCATCCCAAATTCAAGACGATGGCACAATTAACGATTGTAAAACAAAGCTTGATTTATCAGTTCATTTTTGCTTAGATTCTAAACTTTTTACATGTGTAAAACAAGACAAGATCACAAGGTAATTGTTCTAAATCAAAAACTTTTTGACTGAGGACGGTACATTGCATCTTTGTGACTGACCTACCATAGTACAGGTGAAAATTCAAGTCAAAACCCAATTAAATTTGTGAACTGAAGCACATAGTTTCAATTGCCCATTCCCTGCCAAAACAACAGAGAGACATCTGGCTGGTCTGTCATGTAAGATTATATTGGGTAACTAAGCACCCCAAGCAGCTGCACTGAATTCAATGGGCTGTTGTGTTTTCATTAGCAAACTCCAATCCTTGGACTCCATAGGTCAATGTTTGCCTGGAGTGGGTTCGTCATGTTTAACTACAGAAGTGCCTTGCCATTTGTAGCTGTATTTTTGCCGTTGGTGGACAGAATGAAACATCACTGATTGCAACTGCAGAGAAATACAACATCCACATGAATGTGTGGCAGAAGGTGGCGCCACTCCCCGAGGCCATGCGGTGTTCATCGGGTGTTGGATTCAAAGGAAAGCTTTACATTTTTGGTGGAGAAGGCAACACTGGCATAACAAAACACAGTCTAAGGTTATTTCATTTTGTTTGGAAAATATTTCATAGACTGAGCTGCTTTGATTCTAAAAAAGCTAATTTTACAATTTCTTTTATAGCAAAACTCAGTGTTTTACTAATTGGTAAGTCTTGCAATGAGTTGCAAATGACTTTTGATGCTCTTGCTGGTAATGCCATGAGAGACCATTTGGTAAAGTTTCCATAACTTGTAGCAAAGTAATCAGCTTTAGAAAGCTGTGAAAACTACAGTTTGGGTTAATAGCTTTGTGTGAATTGAGGTGTATTTTAAAGTTGAATATTGAATGTGCTCTGCAGGTATGACCCTTTGGTGGACCAGTGGACGTCATTGAAAGATATGTCCCTCCCCAAGGCGTTAATGGGCACGGTGGTGTATAAAGAACAAATATATGTCATCGGTGAGTGCCACAATGTACAATGTCTATTTCAATGTGCAGTAAACACCATGTTGGTGTAATTGAATGAAACGATCTGAAATTCTACCGTTTTGACAAATGAACATTACCAGCATTCACTCCAGTGGTAACGTCCATCATGACTAGGAGTGGCAAAGACTTTTTCTGTAGAGCTAATTTTGTGGAAATATGGTTCAATCTGTATGTCATAAATATCATTTTCAACATTTGGGAAATTAGCACGGTGTGATAGGCAAACTGTGTTTTGTTATATTAATCCAGTTGTGTTGTGTCTTGTGTATGTAATTTTCATAGGTGAAAGATTTTTCTGATTTAAATTAAAATGCCCTGGACTCTGGGCCTAATCTCTGTACTCAAAACTCGATGTGAAAATTGACCAATTGCAGGGTCTGCTTGAAATTTACTTTCAAATTTTAAATTCAATCATGAGGCGTGATTGGTTAAAATAAGTTTCAAGTCTGAACCTGAGTTCAAAGGTTACATCCTGGGCACTGGTCACGTTTTGATTTGATAAACTATGAAGCCAATCATCTCTGAAAGGGAGTTGTCTTAACAACTGACTACTCCTAACTACACTCAAGAGGTAGCTATTGTTCCTTTTAAGATTATCTCAAACCTTACTTAGTGCCATCTATGCTAATTCGTATTTCAAAAGACCAGATTTTGTCAACTTGTAAAAGTATATATTTTCTGGAAAAAAAAAACATCAGGGGCTATAAAAATATATTTTTATGTGCCTACATATTTATATGTGGACACATTATGCCGTCATCTCCATCCGTCCATCCAGCGTCCACTGCTCTATCTCCAAAACGCCTTGACGTATGTTCTTGAACTTTCGCACGTGTTCCTTCCGCGGATGGGACAGCATGAGCAAACTTTCGGATGGATCTGACTACCGGTGTGCCCCCTAGTGGCAATTTTAGTTTTTTACGTTAACCTCTGTATCTTCAAAAGTCCTGCATGGATTTTCATAAAATTTAGTATATAGGCACCTATTAGTGACTTTCCGCTAACCTCCCGTTTTCGGAGGGATTCGACATAGTTTGCATCACCTAGTGGCCATTTTTACTGTTTTCGAGTCCACCCCTCTATCAATCAAACCGCTCAAAGGATGATTGTGAAAATTGGCATGTATGTTCTTACTATGAAGTGGACGGCTGACGATGATTTTCCGACCACTTCTACTGCTGTGGTGCCTCCTAGTGGCAGTTTTTTTTGCGCCTATGGCTGTATCTCATAAACCGCTCGCAGGATCTTTACTAAATTTAGTAAGTGTATTTATATGATGGTAACAACGAAGGACAATGACTTTCGGACAGATCTGACTACTGGTGTGCCACCTAGTGGCAATTTTATTTTTTACGTTTAGCTCTGTATGTTCAAAGGTCCTCAACGTATTTTCATAAAATTTGGCATACAGGCATCTGTTAATGAAATGAGGCTCTCTCTCCGTTTTTAGATGGATTCGACATACTTTGCGCCACCTAGTGGCCATTTTTAGTGTTTTTTTTGGAGTCCTATTATCTATCAACCAAACTGCTTTCAGGATAATTGTGAAAATTGACATGTATGTTTTCACTATGAAGTAGACGGCTGACGATGATTTTCCGATGACTTTGCCTACTTTGGCGCCTCCTAGTGGCAGTTTTGTTTTTTGCGCTCATGGCTGTATCTCCTAAACTGTTTGCAGGATCTTCCCTTAATTTAGCAAGTGTATTTATATGATGTTGACAACCGGCGACGACGATGACTTAAAGACAGATCTGACTACTAGTGTGCCCCCTATTGGCAGTTTTAGTTTTTTACGTTTACCTGTCTGTATCTTCAAAGGTCCTTAAGGAAAGGGTACACCATTAAAATGGCCTTTTATGATGTTTTAATAAAATTTTGAATTTAAGCATCTATTGGTGAGATGATGCTATCCTCCATTTTTTGGATGGATTCGACATAGTTTGCGCCACCTAGTGGCCATTTTTACTGTTTTCCAGTATGTTTTTTTGCGTCCACCCCTCTATCAACCAAATCATTCTAGGGATGGTTTTGAAAATTGGCGAATATGTTTTCAGTGTGAATAGGACATTTGATGATGGCGACTGACTACTGTGGCACCTCCTTGTGGTAGTTTTGTTTTGTTTTGCACCCATAGCTATATCTCCTAATCCCACTGCAGGATCTGTATTAAATTTAGTAAGTGCATTTTTATGAAGATAACAACAGACGATGACTTTCAGGTGCATCCGACGGACTCTATGCCCACAAGTGGCACTTTCATTTTATTCTGCATTCCTTTGTTTCTCTGAAGTTCCTTAACAGATTTTTATGAAATATGGCATGTTCCTATTTTTGGATGGATTGTATGTTTTTGTGCTATCAATTGCCATTTTTATGAAACAAATAAAAAACCCTAAAAGCACATCATTTGCGATGCATTCATGGGCGCATTTCATCGCTCCGCGTTGCTCTTGTTTATTTATGTGTCATTGTTATTATTACATTTAACATCTTTTTAAAACAAATTTCAATTTTAGGAAAGGCACATTCATAGGAAAATAACACTTTGGTCAATTTTAATGACACATTCAGTTTTAAATGAAAACTTCTCCAATTTTCCCTCAAAAATGTTGTTAGGAATTTTCGATTAGTCTCTTAGATTGGTTTCTATGACAAATCACCTCGCAAAACATAAAGTATTTTTGTACAATATAGCAGTCGTATTCATCTTTGTTACGTTCTGCAAAAGCTAGGCCTTTATATCGAAAATCCTAACAATTTTTGAGACTGATGAATAAATATTAAGTTTGGAAAGTTTCAGCAAAATCCACCAAGCCGTTTTCGAGATCTTGTCTTCCTAAATTCAAATTAAGTCGATTTGCAGAAGTTGAGAAAATGCTGATTAGGTTGAGACATGTGAAAATCTCAAGGTCTTTGGTTAATTATTTGGTCAGTATTACCTATACATGCCTTAACCAAGTTCGCTATTTCAACATTTACTCGCAATGTCAACTGCGTAATTTACTTAATTATTGCTTAAACACTAATTTTGCTATCGTCTCCAGTCCGATAGGTGGTGCATTGTTATAGACACCACTTGCTGGGTGACTGATATGAAACTAAATATGAAATGTGGAAAAGAACTTAAACCTAATACTGGACTTACATTTCACCTGAGCGACGTTGCATCCTCATCGCGATGACTTTCACTAGCAAATGCTGTGGTGGCGTTTGGCTGTTGACTTAATCGGCATGGAATGAAACGCAGCACGCAATTTGATGTCTTGGAAAGTTCGGATCTTAATCCACCTTGGCAATTCAAAGAGGGGCATTCATCACGTTTGTAGATAGATTCCTTAACACCACGCTTGAATCAATTTTCCTCACGATCCAAAATGAATACATCACTGCCTTTTTCACTGGTGTCAAATGAATGTCCTACAGTCATGATATGAGTGAAAATGGTTGAATCATATGTATCCCTGTAACTGGGCTGGTGGTGCTGGTTCACTCTGCTTTTGAGAGACTGCTGGGTTTCACCCACTAGGACTCAGTACACCCCTTGACCTCACACATAATGCCATAAACCACATTGGAGACTTTTTCCCTGGAAACCTTGTCTTTTAGTTGGACCAGTTGGCTTCTAAGAGAGTTGATGGGTTTGAAAGCTGTGGCAATGTTAAACCTCGGTGGTTGAAGCATGTCGCGAGCATGGGATCAAAACAAATTAAGGGATTTGGGTAGGATTTATTTCTTTTCATCTCTTCACAACTTGCTGTGTTTGTGAACACAAAGTCACAGAGGTGTGAGGTGATTCGAAGCATTTGTTCTGAACGGCCGTATGCATGCAGATGCACAACTCCCTCAAATCAAAACTTTGTTTTGTCTTCCTTTTCCCCATCATCTTTCTATCACATGTACACCTTGTTGACTCAATATTATGGCGACTCAATGAACGAAGTGACTGAGGGTACATACGGAGCTGTTGTGTGCCTGGAGGGAGATTTTATTTGAGTGACACTCCTATGACCTGGGAAAAGTACCTGTAACAAAAAATTCGACATGGTTGTGCGGTTGCAAGGTGATTCCGCTAAATCTTTTTTTCTTTTGTTACACGGTATATATTTTGTATTTGAAGTTCCCCGATAATGAAGATAAATTATTTTGCTAGACTTATGTGCAATATTGTAAAAATGGCCAATTTTTGTGAATAAGGTTTGAGATATCCATAAAATGCACAAAAAGGACTTGATAGAACTGTGTAGTCTCTAAGATATTCCCTGTGCGTGACTTGGACTTTTAGCTGGTGACACACTGTCTATTACAGGAGGCAATACTGCCGTGTCTGATAAGTGGACGCGAGACTTCTTGCCGGAACATTGCACTTACCTAGTCGAAATCTTTGACCCCGCCAGTGGCACCTGGTGTGAAGGACCAAGTTTGCCCGCTGCCTTGTGTGGAGCAGGTAATGGATTCTGGAATTTCTGTCAAAAAGATTAGGTTACAAATATTTCTAAAGAATGTGTTACATGTCTGATACAATTTGCAGTTTCAGTGAGTGCTATTAAGGTTACGTAGGACCTTATGAGGAGTCTGTTTACTGCCAAATATCTAAAAAAAACAATAGATTTGAACTCTGTAGAAGTATATATTTTCTGAAAATAGAAACCATTAAGAATGTGATTTTTATGTGCCCACATATTTATATGTGGGTGCATATTGCGGTCATCTCTGTCTGGGCATCCCGCGTCCACGGCTGCATCTCCTAAACCCCTTGCAGGATCTTATTGAAAGTTGGCAAGTGTGTTCCTATGAGGCTGACGACGAGTTTCGGACTGACACGAATACCGCTGTGGCAATTTAACTTTTTTACATTTCCCTTTGTATCTTCAGTGTTTCTTGATGGATTTTCATGAAATTCAGAAAATAGTTTTTAATATCAAATGAATGCAGTGATGCCACTTCATTTTCGGACGGATTCGACAAATTTTATGCCACTTTGTAGACATTTTTGTTACTTTTGCATCCGTTTTCTGGCATCTGCCTCTCTATCTTCCATATTGCTCAAAGGATCATTATAAAACTTTATAGGTGTGTTGCTGATAAGAAGGCCATCACTGACGTTGACTATCGGATGTGTCCGATTACTGTGTCGCCTCCTTAGTGGCGATTTTGTTTTTTCGTCTCCTTTAATAACCCTTTGAAGGAGCTTTGGAGCAGTCGACAAACAATAACGAGTGTTGAACTGATCCAGATACCACTGTGCCCCCTAGTGCTTTTTTTAGTTTGCCTCTGTGTCTGCAGATTTCAATAATGTATTTTCATGAAATCTGTCCTATAGGTTTCCAGTAAGGAGACCACAATGCCTTCCCAGTGTCAGACAGACTTGATGTTTTCTGCTCCACCTGGTGGCCATTTAAAATTCTTTGCATATGTTTTTGGTGTCTGCCTCGCTATCTGCCAAACCACTTTAAGGACGATTATGAAAATTGAGGGTTGTCATGGGCGGCACACCATAGGGGGCTGGGGTGGCTGTAGCCCCCCCCCCCCCACTTTTTCCAGTGTTACGNGGGGGGGGGGGGGGGGCTTTAGCCCCCACTTTTTTCAGTGCTACGCCACCCATAGTTGTGTTCCTGATGCAAAGACCTTGGCTGATGTTAATTTTCGGCTGTTTTTGACTATTTTGGCACCCTGTACCGGCAGTTTTGCTTTTCGAATCTACGACTGTAATTCCTTAACCCTGTGAAGGATCTTTGTGAAATTTGGTAGATGAATTTCAGGCCACTTGAACTATAGCTGTGCACCCTAGCGTCAATTGTTTTTTACGGTTGCTTCCATATCTTAGTAGTTCCTTCGCTTATTTTCATGAAATTTGGCAAATAGTTTTGTTTCAAAGAGACAATGTCACTTTCTAAATTCTAATGGGTTTTGAAACATTCTGCACCATCTAATGGCCATTTTTATAATACTAAAAACAGCTGTAGAAGCACACAGTTTGCGGTGCTATCGTGAGTATATTTCAATGCTCTGCGTTGCGCTTGTTGATTTTTTACCAATCTGTCATTGATTGGGTCACATGCACATGTCATTTTGGTAAAGTTTAAGCATAAGGTAAATTGATAGGAAAACATTATCAACAACGTGACCAAACTTTATTTGTTATAAATGTTCAACTGAAGATGAAATCTCAAACATTTTTGAAGTTTTATTAAGTATCATTTTGTTTTTGTTTTATGCGGATTTTGAGTTTTTTATGAAAATCATAAAAGTCCCTTGTTTGATAGGCCCTCGGGCAAAAGTGGGACATTAAAAACAAATTCGTGTAGTATTTTGGAGAACAGTTCATTAAAAAGTATTGTCGAAAAGTTTTTTATAAATCTCATCATCCATTTCTGAGATTTAATATTCCAAAGTTGGCCAAGCTTTTTTCTAGGTTACCTTATACAGTAATCGTCATAAGTAATTTAGTCACTATCAAAATATTCATCATAATTACATCCGATGTTTATTCAAATCTGCACTCTTTTGATGTTGTACTGTTGATGCAGGGAGTAATGTGTCAATTTTGATGTGGTGTTTGTGACATAACTAGCTGTGCAGTTTGTTCCATAAACACTTAATCTTCTGATGTAGACAACTTACAGATGATCTAAATTTTATCTTTACCTAGGAGGTGATTTTTAGGTGTGTACTGAACGGGTCGCTAATTTGATACTGTTTGCAACAGCAAGCTGTCGAATTCTTTCCAAGCTCACCAGCCTAATATAGGAATTGTTACCAAGTTATCAGTTGTATCTAAGTCGAGTGCCACATGTCGTATTGAGACAAGTAACATGTTTTATAATATCAATACGGTGTAGGATCAGTCTTAAATCAGTCTTGGGTTATGTCCACACATCAACCAGTCTATCCTAGAAAGTTTTGAAGGATAGGAATTTGATATACTTCTTGGATGTACACCTTAGTTTTTACTTTGGATAGCGGAGCCTTGACTTGTCAGATGTTTGCCGTGTGGAATTGACTCAGGCACAACACTGTGTTCCATACAGAGTTTGTGTAGCGAAAACAATTGCAGATGTACGCAAGTCGCTTAATTGGGGCCATTGCACTCACCTGAAACCATGTTTTATGCTTTAATCGTATAGTTAAAACCAAGCTGAGGAGCTAGAGACCTGGCTTAAGTAATGTACATGGTGGGATTCCAATCCACGACCTTGAGTAAAGGAAACAAACACTTATCCCACTAGGCCACACTGTCTCCTCTAAAAGGGTGTAACTGAAGGTGGCCCTTTTAGCCTCAGTTTAAAACTTGATTTGAATAGTGATATTACAAATGTGATCACTGATTGTGTTTGATGATGCCATAGAGGCCAGCGTTTCTATTTTTCATCTTTGTTTCACCAGGTGTGGTTAAGTATAACAACACAGTACTTGTGGTTGGTGGTGAGGACGACAAGAGCTGGATGGCGAGCACCTTCCTGCTGGCCACAAACGAAGCAGGTGAGCTGTACTGGAATGAGGGTCATGAACTGCCGACCGTTATGAGCACCTGTGGCTGTGTTGTGGCTAACTTGCCAAGTGAAATGCTCTAGTGACACAACACAGTGATCTGAGATGAATGGAAGGAACATTCTTACTGGCTGCCTACAATGCAGGTCAGTTTTACAGGACCCAGTGTCATGAACAAACGACCGTTACGAGCACCTGTGGTTGTGTTGTGGCATACTTGCCACGTAAAATGCTGTACTCAGTGACAAGAGATGAAGGCACGTTTGCTGATGGCCAACAAGGCAGATCTGTTTTATTAGACCGAGGGTCATGAACTAACGACCGTTATGAGCACCTATAGTCGTGTTGTGGATAAATTGCTAAGTGAAATGCTGTATTGACAGGATTCAGTGGCCAGAGACGGAAGGACGTTTGCTGGCAGTCAACAAGGAGAGGTTTGTTGGACAGAGGGGCGTTGTGCAATTTGACCAAAGTACTCAGTAGTCAAGGGTTTTGTTCTCATTTTGTGGAGAATTTGAAATTAGCTGTCCAGTTCTGAGAAAATCAATTAGTCATCTTTGAGCAATGAAAGTGGACTGTGGTTATTTCCTATGCGCATGTTTAGGCCCATGTTCCTGCATGTGAAATTGTGACTATATCCAGAATTAGGGGCATGTGCCTATGTGTGAAATACCAAGTGTCAAAATATTATGTGACTAAAACCTGACTTATGCTATAGATGGATGAGTAAGCTGTTTTTATGAGTGCGGGGCGGCCTTTGATGGTGAGTCAACTTAAGGATGCATTTGACATGTTCATGAAAGGGAAGCTATGTTCATGAGTGGGTAAATGGTTCAGGTAGTTGCATTTCATGTTTTAACTTTTCAAAATATCTTGGTGAACATTTTCAGTGGGGAAAACTTTATATATTGCATTAATGTATGTTTATGTCGCTTTCCCCTGTACTCTGCAAGTATGTACACATACTCGTACATAAGGAGCAATACAAGGTGGATTTTTATTAACTTTGGGTTTAAAAGCGTATTTACCTCTATACAAGTTCCTGGATTTTTGAAGGAGCATGTGCAATTGTAGAATTGAATTTACTTGGTGTGAACCTAAGCATTCGCTAATATAAATATGGAGTCATTTGTGCTGATGGAGAGCAGTGGGTAAAAAGTAAACTTGGTCAATATTGTAGTATAACACAAGTATCAAAAATTGATAATAAATTCCATCTTTGGCATATTAAAGCTGCATTTTGCTGTTTAGCTAGCTAAAAAACGAAAATCCAATTGGGTCTTTTGTTCTCATGAAATTAGTCTAATAATATTTTTACTGTGGTAGAATTGCATTTGGGTTACCAACTTTTCGCACAAGCAATGCGTAAATGCCTCGTTTTCGGTTTCCAAAACTGGAGTTGGCCAACCCCAATAAATTGAAGCTTTTTTGAGATTTTATCAATGTTTCATAACAAAAATAGAATCCTATCACCGTAATAAATATGAAACTGATTCTATGAGAGTAATAGGCGGGTCATTTTCGCTCTTTATGTAGCTAAGCATGAGAACAGGACGAAATGCAGATTTAACAATATATGCATGTAACTAAGTCACTTGGGGTTCAGTTCTTGAAAGAAATTAATGGCTGTTTAGCTCACTTTTCCCTCATAGTTTGTTATCTTGCAATGTTTTGGGTAACTGAGGTGGCAGTTTCAGCAAAGGTATCACTGAAAGGTGCAATATCTTACTGGTAAATGGTGCTTTGTTAGGGTGTCGGGAACCAGGGAATGCTGTTCTGTGCAATTCATTTGATCTTGTGTGTACTGGCCGCAAATACATGTTGTTAATTTTATCATTCATTATTTCCATTCAGCTAGGTATTGCAATCAGGAGTAATAACTGTTACTATGCAAAACTTATGTATGGTCGTGTGCTGGGGTGATTGATATAGCAAGCGCTTAAGGTGCTTTATAACGTTAACATATGCCTCCAATACGTTGTACAAAAAAGTCAGAGACAAACCTTGCCCCCAGTATTGCCTTTGGAAATGTGGAGAACAGCCTTCTGGACAAAACTCTGGTTGAGGAGTGGCACCATCGAGGGACTGTCGCAACCTGCCGGGAAGGTTGCCCAAAACTGATGACAGCTAGGGGGAGCCGCGCAGCTTCATTCCTTGGGTGAGCGGTGCTATATGCACTTCGCCCACCCGGCTGTTTTGCCACCATATGACCACTTTCTAACATTTAGTTTTGTGGGTAAAGGCGTTCGGTCGCGGGGCACCCTCTCTCATGAGCGGCGCACCATAGGGGCCTGAGGGGTCTAGCCCCCTTTTTACTTCAGGGCTACGCCTCCGGCATGTCTCTGTTTACTAAATGCAACTGAGTGCCCCCACTCTCGTTCCCCTGTAGCCAACGAATTTGCGTTTAGATAACTCGTAGACGGTACTCGAAAGCCAGAATTACCGCCTCCAGCAGAGGCAAAGTTACATGAACTTGAAAAGTAGGCAACACTTGACACTGGTTAGACCCCAATTCTAAACTCACTAAAAACCGGGTAAATCAGCATTTTGAAACGTTATGAAAATTATCTTATGACCAAAAGGAAAATTTTAATTTTAACTACTGCCCACTAGCTTGGCCCCTGTGCTCAAAAGAAAAACTAGAATGTGTCTATATAGCGCCTACACATGCTCGTAGTCGCTATAGTTTTTCTGTATTTTGTATTTTTTTTAAGCATCAGCAGTGCCATGCTACCTTTGTGGGCAGTAGTTTTCGCTTTGGGTGGTAATGTAATTTCCGAAAAGGTTTCAAAATGTTGATTTGCCGTTTTTTATACACTGCAGTGAGTTAGACTTGGCCGGGGTTCCTTTCCACGACATGCCGAAATAAATATTTTAAGACCCGACCAAATGGACACTTAGGCAATGAGGTGGGCGCCTGAGAAATTACTACTGCTAACCTCACCTCATTACAATTACGACGTGTCCTAGACGGTCTATGACATTGGAAGCTGTCGTAAAACTTTATTTCACATGTCGTCGAAATATTTAAACGACCATCTCTTTCAATTGAGGCTTATCCTTAACGTTATGCCAACATCCTTGTAACTAGAGTCAACAGAGATATATGTGATAGTTAAAACAATCACAGTCACCTACTGATTCTTTTGTGTGGCTGTAAGCTCTGACCCACTTAACCAGAGAAATTGTGTACTAGCTTAAATGCCGGCAAATCAGTTAAGTTAACACGTCTTTTTTCTGGCTGGATATCAAGTATAGAGAGCCCTTCTGTGTCTTCTGACCTGCTTGAATTTAAGCACATCTTCATGAATTACAGAACCAAATACTTGGTTCACCGTCTTTACTAACATACCCTCGCAACTTCGAAAATCACTGTCTCATGTCATGCTTGAAATTAAGCGCAAGTGTAAGTAATCTAAACCCTGCCTCCCGTTCAGTAACGCTAGGACCTCGCTAAAAAGCAAGACTTCGCGAGATTACGTGAGATATTGCCGTGTATTTCAAATGAGAACACGTGACCTTGACTAGACTTTGACTAGGTCCTAGTGTAGGACCTAACGTCTACTGAACGCACGCCCGGTTACATTTAAGCGTATCTGACAAAACTCTAAAATCAGTTTCATTCTCTTGCTACAATGGATGTACACAGCCACTAGTAATTCAAATTATGTTTCTTGTGGAAATTAGTTTTATAGGATTGTGCATTTAGTAGTATTCATGAACGTGCATTTAAGCAATATATGAACGGTGCATGCATCTTTAAACAAATTGGCACTCGAGTATACAACCAGGTAAACACGGCTAAAAACTTATTTAAAATCTAACCAATGGAGGTTCAATTTGGCACACGAGTGATATTTTACTTCCCCAGTTGTTGTAAAAGATACATAGTTCCAAATCATTTTTCCGACTTTCAAAATCTGCACAACAACAACATACAGTAGTAGCACCAGGAAATATTTTTTAAAATTGCGAGTGGTCCCGACTACACCTGAATTCCATGTAACATACCCGTGGAACACGCTGAGACAAAAAGAGTGGATTTATTAAGTCACCTCTCTCACTAGTTTGTTCCGTCAGCTTTTCATTCTCCAGCAGTCGTGCTATACCAACACACTGAGCCATGACGTTCACTGCCCAAGCTTCGTACAGCGTAGTATTAAATCAATTTTCTTGAGTTGCAACCATTATGCTGAAAAAAAAAAATAAGAACGCATCTCCCACGAAGACAACACACACTTTATTACTGAAATCCCCATACAAAGCTAATATTAAATCAAAATCGTCAACTTTATTAAGAATAAAAAATCATGTCTGCAATGCTAAATATAACGAAACGTATACATTTAATTCACTATACAGTATAGTTAAGGTGGTAATGTTAACTTATCCGAGATGCTGAAATAGAATAATTATTTTCAATAAAGATAGGCAGAGGCTTTCAATGTTAAACAACTTGAGAGTTGATAGCCACTACTTGTCCGTTTATGTAGCTTAAAGCCAACAAAAATGTAACGTACTGTGAAAACTTGTTGCATAGAACGAATTGTAGCACAAGCAACCACTGAACAGGCTTATTATGTAAAAGTTAGAGATCAACTTCATGCTTGAAAATGGAATTAAGTCTTACATCAGATGCATATCATCGAATAAAACTGGTTGATGGAGTCAAACTAAGAGAAGTATATGTTTAGCATATTTTCTACCTTAAGCTATTTAAGTTTATATAAAATTCTAACATTCCATGGTTGGATAAACATTTATGCAAGAGATAAATTAAAACTTTGTAATTCCGTTGTAGAAGTTTTGCACTGTTCCCTTGTCTGTGGGTGAAATGATTCTGCTTGCACATGCACATTTCCACATCAGACCGCGTCAACAGATTCAAACTGTGTTTACTTGTTTAAAGTATTCACCATATGCAATTCTCTTACCTTGTTAATCTAACGCTAATATTTTACATTAATCGGAACCTTCCAAGTCAAAAGACCATAGGACTAATTAAAACTTTTTGCATTTGTTTTACATGTAATTAATTCTCCTGTAAAAGTTTTGCACTGTTCCCTTGTCTGCGGGTCCAATGATCTTGTTTGCACATGCACATTTCTACATCAGACAATTTCCCACTCTGGTGGTCAAACTATTGCTACAGGTAACAAGAGAATGCGTGAAGATATTGTATAAGTTTACATGTGATCACGTCATTCACAAATGCAAACTCAGCACTGTTTACGTGTCTCATGGCTAAAAATGATCTGTTGATGCATTCACCAATCCACGCCAGATATGTGGACTTTGCCCTACTTTGTTACCTGCACTACTGCCTCAATGTTAGTTATATTTTGCGATGCACTTTCAGCCATAACAGGGTTTTATATATGTCAACTCTAAGGGTCAAACGATTTCGTGACTATTCACTGCTGGAAGAGAACTGGAAATAATTTTTGCTAAGGTGCATTTGCTTTTACGGGCCACATTCAACCTTTGCATGTCTGCCGTCAAATGATTCTGAAATGCATGCACTGGTTAACAGATTCAAACTGTGCACTGTTTTACAATCTCCTCACAAGGGAACGAATATATATGTAGCTTTGCTGCAATATTTACTAATATCGTCCCACGTGGTATGTACTAAGCTTTGCACTGTTCCATGACTGGGGGTCAAATGATTCTGCATTGCATGCACATTTCCACACCAGACTTGGTGAACAGATTCAAGCCTCTGCTTAGAATTTTAACTAAGTTTGGGGATACAATTTCAGAAGTTGCAATACTGCAATTTTCAACTATGAGGATCAAATGATTGACCATACACATGTAACAAAGCTAGTGTTACTGTGGTAAATATGCTCGCTCCATAAGTCTGAGTATCAGTAGAAAGACTAAATGTTGCTGTCAGCGACTGACAGAGGTAAATATGTCACTGAAGAGTGGGAATATTTTGGCCAACGAGTACAACCCTACATGAATCCTGTAGCTTGGTGAGATTTTATGACAATGTTCCGAGAGTTCCTAATGCATCCGAAACCAGTTCTTCTAATTAAAATTACCCCACATCATTCTTACATTTTGCTTGGAGTACTTTAACATGACTGAAATCGTTTTCTTCTGTACTCATTAAAATCGACAGAGTGACCGCACCTGCAATGAAGTCCTCCCCTTTCAGAATTACACAATTTGTATTACTGATTATAGAACTCATAAACCTTGACACAGACGCATTGTGAATTACTTTTGAAACAGTAAATATCAGACCCAACTTATAAACGTAATAACCATAGACATCTTAATACTAGCGATGTCTATGGGAAGAACAATCAGAAACAACCTGATGATTGTAATGATCTCAATCTCGCATTTTTGTATCAATATTATTGAAAACAATTCTAAGTAGGATGTCTTAAATAGTTTCCTTTTCAAACATCAAACATCAATTTTCAAAAACTTAGAAGCCAAAATTTATCAAAGGTGCAAGTTAGTAAAAAAATGCTTAAGTTAGATTTTCATTTAGAGGAAATTATACTTACGAACGCACGGAAAAACTTCACAAGATTAGAAGAAAAATTTCTACCGACTGCGGTTAGAACGCTAGTCCAGCTGAAAATCTTTGTGTTTAATGCATGGTAAAGCTTTGTCTCTTGCAGGCTCAACTACATGTTGTACTGAGGAATGTTATCAGCTAACTAATTTAATTTACTGTCTAAGCCTCTTGAAATGTTTATTTCAAGCATGTGTTGCTGATTAGTTGTCAAGGATAGTACGCCCTTGAAAAGTAAAATACCCCGCGTCTTTTAAACCGTTTTAGTCCCGGGCTGACAAGCTCCATTGGTAAGATGTGATTTTAACATTCTATTTATACTTGCATTTATCTGTTAATATTTTATTCACCAAGGAGTTGTTTTAATTGTCTCAAAGACTACAAATTTGAAATTTCCAGTTCATTCAGTCTTCACAGCATTTAAAAAGAACTGGTGGTATGCTAATAACGATTTTTTACGAATCTTCCCGGAAATATGTCATTACAGCTAAGTTTACTTGTTTCAGGTAATTCTGTATTTTAGAGGTCTATAATTGACTGGATTTTAACAAACTTTTGCTTTTAACAATGAACTTGATAATTTAGGAATTGTCTTCTTTAGCAAAAGTGGATGCAAGAGGGTTTTGTCTTGAAACACCAATGAATTCACGTTCCGGTCGAAGCAACTGTTTCTTTTTAAACCACTTGCCAACTAAATTGGAACTAACTTGTTCCTTGTTACAGAGATAGCTCTAGACCGTGTTCCAACAATGAAATGAAACACCATGACAATTAAGGTTACTTGGTCTCAAGCAAAATAACGAGCTGTCAGTTAAAACCAAATTCCTTTAAACCTGTTTACTAAGGAACAAACTCAGGCCATGAAGAGATCTAAAGCAAAAATTGTTCTTGTGACAGAAAGTGTGTGGTTTAGACAGTAGCTACTTGGAGTAGTAGGGCGCAGGAATCAAAATGATTTGGGCGCAGACCAGAACCAAGTATGCAGGGGCGGATCCAGGATTTTGAGTTAGGGGGCCAGGGTAGAGTATTGGCAAGGATTTTGCCCGTCAGACATGCGCACCCCTGTACTGCCAAATGGAATCTGGGAGAATTTTATGGGGGCTATGGCCCCCTTGGCCCCCTTAAATCCGTCACTGGTTTGCTTGGGGTTTCTTAAATGTTGCCAGTTAGAAATTCTTTTTATCCAGAAACTCACTTAATTTAGTCGATGGAGATTATTAATTCTAATGTCCTGTGTCTTGTCACGTCACAACATGTACATGACCATTCATGGAAGTGAAACTTGGTTTCATTATAAAAACTAAATTCAATTAAGCACAGTATAAGATGATATCTGTGTGGACAGATATCATTTGCCTGTTGTACACTCTCTTTGGGATGGGGTATCCTGTTGTGACACCTGCTGATTTTATAGTGAATAAGGTCGGCAATATTCACTGCCTGTCGAGTTTAGATTTTACGGAGTTACTATGGATGTGATGAAATCCCTGTTATGAAAACAAGTTCATGTTTCATTATTAAGTTAATACATTCATCCATTTAATACATTAAGTAAACAACAATGAACGCCTAATTTAAAGAAAGATAATGATTCATTTTAATTGCGCAATAATTTTTATGTTAGTAGTGCAGGCTCACCTGATAAGCCAATCATTACATTCATGGATTATAATTTCAAGAAGTGACTTTCCCACGCAGAAGTTGTAGCATTTTCGAGACAATGTTTTGTTTATGTCAATCGGTTAGGCCATTCTGCCACCATGTTTGCAGAACACATGGTTGAATGTTTGTGTATGGAAGGAAATCTGTGCCAGGAGTTTCGCTTGAGTTGTTTCGCTTCTGTCAACACTGCAAAATTAACCTTACACAGTCATCATGTCCTGTTCCACTATATGCTATGCTACCTATCATATTAAGCTTCCTTGTCCTAAAACCACATAACGTAGTAGAAATGAGAACCACCAAGTTTTGTATAGCTCCGTCAACTTTAAAGTTAATCAATCACACTTCAATAAAGTTTCCTATAACGTCAAATCCTCGCCCATTCCATTTCACAGGACTGCGACCCCGATTTTTTTAATTACACTTCTTCATATCCTATTACTTGGAATATTTAGCTCCGTTTATGCTGGTTTGTTGAATTTCAGGCTGGTGTTGATACTTTTCAAGGATATTCGCCACAGTAATAATTGCTAGTCGTAGCACACCCACCTTTTTCCGACATGCGCGCACCCGGGGGGCTCGAACGATACGCCCCATCTTGAGCTTAGGAACGAGGTTGAGGCACTTTAGTTGGAGAGCCATCAGGAGTTTGTTCACACTTTCGAGTGCAAAAGGTTTGTGTGCTTAATTCTATTGTAAATCACCAACCATTGAAGGAATGAAAAGGGCACCTTAAAAGGTTCCTGAAGTCATACAATAACATGCATTTTTAATGTAATTTAATTGATGAGTAAAGTCTATATCAGTCACATCTTTGTTACTCTTTCACATTTTTGTAAAAAAGAGTTTTTCCAATGTTAATTCCTATTGGCTAACGCGCATCTGACGTCACAGGCTGTACCGTACTGGGTGAAGGCAATCAAGCTTACTACTGTATGTACATGTATAAAGCTCATTGGGTGAATGTCTCTCGGCTATAGAACTGTGCTTAATACATGTAATTATTCTGCGATCTCGGCTCTCAAAAGTTCATAATACAAGTTTTCTGCCGTTTAGTGTTGACTATTAGTGCCGGACGATGTCGTTCTCGGCTCGGGCCAGGACTCGGGCCCCGACCATTACCAGCAATTCGTAAACTAGGTCATCCACCAGGTTCTCTGCGTAAACTAGGTCATCGCTTATGGACCAGTTAGCGCTTCACTCTCCGCGTGTCTCACTGGAGAGAAGCACCAGGAAGGTTGTTCTACATTTTGTAGCCCAAAAAGTTAAAATATATTCCGTCAAAAAGGAAAGACAAAACATATTATTACAGATGTCTGGCCAATATCATGAGCCACCACT
>NMRA01000416.1:233670-270758 GCA_002633005.1 Phoronis australis | reverse complement strand
AAGCCGCGCGCGCGACACATTGGCAACTACATGCCGTCAGAGAAGAGTCTTCGCAGATAAACCGTGCTTCTGTGCTGGGAACGCGCCGGGAGAAACTAGGCTGTCAAACCCAGAGGATTTTTTAACTTGCCACTGGCCGTAACCCAAAGAAATGACCAAGTGTTCAACATAACAAAATTTTTCTAGTGCATAGATTCAAACGTAATCCTGAATTAAAACTCATGATATTATACGATTCTAGAGGAAAGCAATATAAGAAACTTTGGTAACTTGAGAATCTCACCCAAGCGAACCTATTTGCGCAGAAAGTCCATTCGGTACAGGCACGTAAAATGTTGAACCATTACTATGAAAGTAGTTCTTTATCCTCGTCGCCAATAGACAGTAACGCGGCGATTTGATATAACACATATATTGGTTGATGATAATATTGGAATACTAACAAATAAGTCTGTGTCATATAGAGTGTCTTTTACTATACTGAGTGGAGAGTTCAGATGAATCGTATAAACAATCAACACATGGTTTTAATGTGTGGTCGGCACACCAGTGCAGCAGACAATAGATCAACGCTAAGCTCCGCCCACGTGACAGCCATACTTGTTTTGGTCGTCTGTCGTGCTTCACAAGTTCGAAAAAATGATTAATATTACGCTGTAAACAAACAGGTATGTCACATTTTCTAAACAAGAAGTAAGTATCAGCTTTATTTCTAGTACTTCAACAAAAATTGGAACATAATGACCACGCATTCTGAACGAAATTTGATCTCAAGTGGCAATCGATGGACCGCTTAACTTCAAAGCCGTTTTTCTCGGCTCGTGATTTCAGGATAGTGACAAGATTCTCGGGCCTATTTTTCCACAACACGTGGGTCAATTTTTACGAAAGTTGCAAATTTGAAATCCTCTAGGACTGAAGTAAAATCGCGTGCCAGGGTTTTTTGATAAATGGACCAGATTTTTAGTTATTAGACAGAAAGTGACCAAATGACAAAAAGTGGCGTGCTTGCCCCAACTCACACACAAAAAATGCCACAAAATCAAGATCATAATGATTTTATACATATATTTGGTATGGATAAGTAGAATATTGCGTAAGGAAACAGTTGATGATGATCCCTGTGCATTTTGAAAAAAAAAATCGAGGTAAAATTGGATTTTTTGAAAATTAAAAAATACGTTTTTTTAAAAAATCGAACTACAAAAAAAATTTTTTTTTTCGATTTTTGTCACTTTCAGAGTCATGTCTAACTAGTTAAAACTCCCTTTTTACTCAGTTTAGTTAGAAACCTGGAGATTTGATCAGTGTATACACCTATTTCTTACATTTACGCAGGAGACAGAGCAGCAGCCGCGCTCGGCCTCGGCACCGCAGACCCCGCAAGCTGCCGGACTTGACACCGTGGCGCCGTCTGGGGAGTTTTCACAGATACCCGGGACACGACTAGGAAAGAAGGCTGTATCCCGGCCTGCCGATAGACCCCGCTGTATGCTTACCTTTGTTATATCTTCAAAGCAACTTTGAGAAAGCGACACAAATGGCCAATAATCGACATATTTTGTTGGACTGAGGAATTTTTTCAAAGCAGCGTGTCTGAAACTGACACAAATGGCCAACTGATAATTGACACATTTACTCGGAACTTAGAAAATTTCGCACATGTACGCAGGGGACAGCCCTGCAGCCGCGCTCCGGCCTCGGCAGCGCAGACCCCGCAGGCTGCCGGACATGACCGCGTCGTAGACCACTGGGGACTTTTCACGGGTAGTTGGGACATGACTGTGGATTGCGGTATACCGGCCTGCCGATCGACCGTGACCCCGCTACGTTTGCTTTACTTTGTTACATTTTCAAAGCACCTTTGAGAAAGCGACACAAATGACCACATCGGCACATTTCTCGGGATTTCGCCATACGCAGGGAGAGACCTAGCTGCTGAGCTCTGCACCTCGGCAGCGCAGACCGACCCCGCAGGCCACGGGACTTGACAGCCGTGGACCGCTGTCTGGGGACTTTTCGCAGATAGCCAAAGAGATACAAATGACAAATAAACGGTCGACACATCATGTATTTCAGGGGACTTCGATAATTTTTCAACGCAACGTTTCTGAAAGCGACACGTCACTGAACTTGAATCGCCAATATTCGACACGTTTCTAGGTACTTAGAAGATTTCGTTCATGTATGTAGGGACAGATCTGCAAGGGGACTGCCGCGCGCTCCGGCCTCGGCCAGCGCAGATCCTGCAGGCCGACTTGACCCCGTGAACCGCCGTCTGGGGACTTTTCACAGATAGCCGGAACATCCCGGCCTGCTGATTGACCCCGCTACGTTTGCTTACCTCTTGTTTTCAACTTGAGGCTCTTTATTTGAGAAAGCGTCACAATTAAATGGCCAATGAAATGACACATTTCTTGGGATTTAGTAAATTTTCTGACCCAAGTGCGAAAAGTCTTGGGCGATTTTGTTTATCGCTGCCGCCTGAGGCCTACGCCTCGACATAATCCCGTAATTGTCACGGAGCGACTACAGATTAGTTTTCTGATACGTGCATTCCGCCATTATGTCGCCGTGGGCCCGGCGAATCTCCATTCATCCGACTCCGCACGCAGGGACCTTGTACTTTAATTGGTTCATTAGACCCCGATGTTTTGTGAATAAGCGTTTGATGTTAGATTGAGTAAGAGGTCCCTACTGATACCGCGCTACTGACTTCGGTGACGCTAGGCTATCGTTGCACAACGAACAGTAAGATATTACATGCAAGGTGAAGTGTCGAGATATATGTCGTAATATTTTAACTTTGTTGTCTCTAATAGATGTAATTTTGAAATTCTGTGATTAGAAATCTGCACCCGCCACCGAAAGGTAAGTTTCCTGTCGCAAACTGTACGTCTCGGGTCACAACTAAGATCATTGTCATTTGCGTCGATTAGTACGAGGGTCACCTTAGTTTTTTCGGCGCTAAATGAGACTTAGAAACGTCACGTTGAAAAACTTTCTAAGTCCCAAGAAATGTATCGATTATTAGCAATTTGTGTCGGTTTTGAAAATTTTGCTTTGAAAAATTTTCTAAGTCCTAAGAAATGTGTCGTTTACTGGCTATTTTGTGTCGCTTTCTCAAAGGAATCTTGAAAATATAACAAAAGTAAGCAAACATAGCGGGTCGAGCGGCGGCTGGGATACAGTCCCTAGACGTGTCCCGGCTATCTGCAAAAAGTCTCCACACGGCGGCTCACGCAATCCAGTCGGGATCCGGGTCTGGGCTGGCCAAGGCCGGGGCGCTACAGCCCCCCTGCAGTTGCGTCTATGCGTATGTGCGAAATTTACTCCCGAAAAATGTGTCGATTATGGGCCATTTGTGTCGCTTTCAGAAAAGTTGCATTGAAAAAAAGTCCCGTGAATTGTGTCGATTATTGGTCATTTGTGTCGCTTTCAGAAACGTTCTGTTGAAGAACTTCTAAGTCCTGAAAAATGTGTCGAATATGGGCCATTTTTTTCGCTTTCTCAAGGAGCCTTGAAAGTACAGCACAACAACCTTAAGCATATACAGCGGGGTCTATCGGCAGGCCGGGATACAGTCCCTAGTCGTGTCCCGGGTGTCTGTGAAAACTTCCCAGACGGCGGCCAACGCGGTCAAGTCCGGCAGCTTGCGGGGTCTACCCCGCTGCCGAGGCCGGCTGCTGGTCTGCCCCCTGCGTAAATGTGCGAAATTTTCTAAGTTCCGAGAAAATGTGTCGGTTATTGGCTATTTGTGTAGGTTTCAGAAACGTTGTGTTGAAAAATTTCTAAGTCGCCCTACGAAATGTGTCGATTATTGGCCATTTGTGTCTCTTCCTCAAAGGTGCTTTGAAAATGTAACAAAAAGCAAACGCATCGGGGTCGATCGGCAGGCCGGGATACAGTCCGTACTCGTGTCCCGGGTATTCGTGAAAACTCCCCAGACGGCGGTCCAGCGCGGTCAAGTCCGGCAGCTTAATTGCGGGGTCTGCGCTGCTAGGTCGGAGCGCGGCTGCAAGTCTCATAGTGTCCCTGGCGTATGTGTGCGAAATTTTCTATGTTCTGAGAAATGTGTCGGTTATTGGCCATTTGTGTCGGTTTCAAGTTCAGAGACATTGGCGGTCGTGATACCGACTAATTGCCGGCATATATACTTTATGCGGTCTCCCAGAACGGCATCTGAAGCAGTCCACATACTAAAAGGCCTGTTCGGCTGCCCTGCGGCCACGCATCCATTACCCACGGGTTGGCGGAGGACCAACTGGGAGAATTAGTTCGCGGCCGCTGTCCCGGTGCCGATCCAGTCGGTGATCGTAGTTTAATCAGCAAGTTTTTGCGGGTTTTAGTTGAGAAACGAATTGTGTCGATTTCACCGTCAATAACCGACACATTTTAAAATGCACGTTTTTACTTTACCCTATATCGTGCCATACTGTACTCGCACAGCTAATGACCTATATCTCTTTGTGCTGCACAGCCTCACTGACGTCACGAAAAATAGCGCTTGTAGTGAGACTTTACGAAACTAATAAATTTTTGCTTTTCGAAGTAAAAAAGAAAAATACTGTGCACTATTTAGGAATATGTGGATGCCAGTAACCAACCTTTATTCTTTCAAAATTCATATTAAAATTCTGAAACATGTAGTTCAGGCCTCTTTTAAGTTTCGCAATCCTGGGCTTTGGTCCCTGTGGGGTCCAAAAGAGGGCCAAAAATCCATTTAATTAACATTTCGAGTTCTACATCCGTTTCAAGTTTATTTCATTCTAATCACCACCCAAATTAAAGTGATGCAACTTAAGACACGAAAATGCTGGGGTTATTAATTAAGACTCCTACTAATTAATGACAAATTAACGATTTATTTAAACTTTTGAGTGCAACCAAAAACTCTTTTTCCAAAAGATAGTTTAGTAACTCTGGACATAATATCCACAACTTAAGACGCGATTTTTCCTGAGGTTTACAGATAAGACGGGGTGTTGACCCCAGGGGATAAGAGGACCCCAAAAATGAACTTGTGTTAAAGAGGAAATGCGAAAATTTTGATTACTACTGTGGATAAAATATTATTTCAAATGAAGAAAAATACCAGTTATGACATAAAAGACTCTTGTGTTGTTAATTAAGACACTTATTAATTAACGACCAATTAACGATTCATTTAAACTTAGTCGACTTAGTTCTCTGGTACATGCATTCCGCCAGTATGTCGCCGTGGGTCCGACGAATCTCCATTCATCCCGCACCGCACGCAGGGACCCTGTACTTTAATTGGTTCATTAGACCCCGAAGTTTTTGTGAATAAGCGTTTGATGTTAGCTTGAGTAAGAGGTCCCCACTGAGACCGCGCTACTGACTTCGGTGACGCGAGGCTATCGTGGCACAGCGCATAGTAAGATACTACATGCAAGGGGAAGTGTCGAGATATATATAGTAATATTTTAACTTTGTTGTCTCTAATAGATGTAATTTTGAAATTCTGTGATTTGAAATCTGTACCCGTCACCGGAAGGTAAGTTTCATATGGCAACAAACTCAGTGTACGTCTCGGGTCACAACTAAGATGTCATTTGCGTCGATTAGTACGAGGGCCACCTTAAGTTTCGTTCGGCGCTAAATGGGACTCAGAAACGTCACAGATAGTCCCAAGAAATGTGTCGATTATTGGCCATTTGTGTCGCTTTCTCAAGGAGCCTTGAAAATATAACAAAGGTAAGCATACAGCGGGGTCAATCGGCAGGCCGGGATACAGTCCCCAGTCGTGTTACGGGTATCTGTGAAAACTCCCCAGACGGCGGTCCACGCGGTCAAGTCTGGAAGCTTGCGGGTTCTGCGCTGCCGAGGCCGGAGCGCGGCTGCAGCAGGTCTGTCCCCTGCGTATATGTGCGAAATTTTCTAAGTTCCGAGAAAATGTGTCGATGATTGACCATTTGTGTCGCTTTCAAAACGTTGTGTTTAAAATGTAACAAATTAAAGGAAACGTAGCCGGGGGGTCCCGAGTGACGGGCCAGTGTACAGGCCCTACTCTGATCGTCTCCCGGCTATCTATAAAAAATCTCCAGACGGCGGTCCATGTGGTCAAGTCCGGAAACCAGCGGGCGGTCTGCGCTGAGTCGAGGCCGGAGCGCAGCTGCAGGTCTGTCCTCTGCGTAAGTGGGCGAAAGTTTCTCTAAGTTCCGAGAAAATTTGTCGATTAGGTGATTTGTGTAGGTGTCAGAAACGTTGTGGTGAAAAATGTCTAAGTCCCCAGAAATGCGTCGATTATTGGCCATTTGTGTCGCTTTCTCAAAGTGCCTTGAAAATATAACAAAGGTAAACATACAGCGGGGTCGATCGACAGGCCGGGATACAGTCCCTGCTCGTGTCCCGGGTATCTTTGAAAACTCCCCAGACGGCGGTCCAGCGCAGTCAAGTCCGGCAGCTTAATTGCGGGGTCTGCGCTTCCGAGGTCGGAGCGCTGCTGCAGGTCTCATAGTGTCCCCTGCGTGTGTGTGTGAAATTTTCTACGTTCAAAGAAATGTGTCGGTTATTGGCCATTTGTGTCGGTTTCAAGTTCAGAGACATTGGCGGTCGTGATACCGACTAATTGCCGGAATATATACTTTATGCGGTCTCCCAGAACGGCGTCTGAAGCAGTCCACATACATGTATAAGGCCTGATCGGCTGCCCTGCGGCCACGTGTCCATTACCCATGGATTGGCGGAGGACCAACTGGGAGAATGAGTTCGCGCCCGGTGTCCCGCTGCCGGAAAGTGACGTTCCAGTCAGTGATCGTAGTTTAATCTGCAAGTTTTTGCGGGTTTTAGTTGCGAAACGAAATGTGTCGATTTCACCGTCAATTACCGACACATTTTAAAATGCGCGTTTTCACTTTAACCTATATCGTGCCACATATCTTTTATGTTTAGGTACAAAAAGGAAAAGATCTGCTTTCTCCCATCATTTTTGATTCCTGACTTGAAAAATGTTGCACAGTGCCGTCCCAGTGTCCAAGTGCGTGAAGACCACTGAAAAAGACATTGATGATTGGTGTTTTGAGTATAAAGATAGAAGTTCAGAAGTCCTTACAGGGTTTATCAAACTCTATGAGGGTAATTGCCTCACTGACATTGTTTTGTGTGCTGAAAAGAAGAAATTTCCGTGTCATAAGGCGTTGCTGGCTGCGTCGAGTCCTTATTTCATGGGCATGTTTTCATCCAACATGGCTGAGAGTCAACAGAGTGAGGTTGAACTTAAGTCTATTTCGCCTCTTACCCTTAAACTTATTCTCGAGTTCATTTACAAAGGAAAGGTTGTGATTAGTGTGGATACGGTTCAGGATGTGTTGTCCGCGTCAAATATGTTCCAGCTGATTGCATTACGCGATGGGTGTGCGGATTTCATGATGAAACGTTTGAATGTGACTAACTGCATTGGCGTTTATTTCTTCGCCTGCACCCACATGTGCAACACTTTGGCTAAAAATGCCAAGGAGTTGATCAACGACCAGATTGTGCTAGTGTGTAATAATCAAGAATTCCTTGAGTTACCTGTTGACAAAGTTGCCCAGATTTTGGATGATGATCGGCTTAACGTGTCGGACGAAAAGCAAGTCTATGAAGCGTGCCTGAGTTGGCTTAAATATGATATTACCTCAAGAAAGAGTAAAGTCTTTGAAGTTATGAGCTGTGTGCGATTCGCTAATATCGCTCCGAGCTACTTATGGGACAGCGTGAAAACGAATTTGCTAGTCAGTGAATGCGATGATCTGAAGGAAGTGCTGAACACGGTAGATTATTATCACGCAATAAAGACTCGTCAGCTGGAGATGGATTTGAACTTCATGCCTCGCAGAGGAATGCCATGTAGGCGTGCTGTCCTGATTTTTACCTACAACTTTAAAGAGAAGGTCTCCGTAGTTGAAGAGATAGATTTTGATTATAACACCTTATCACTGGTTTGCCAGTTACCGAAGCAGTGCTTTTTCAGACCAGGTATAAAATCATGCAGTTTACTTGGTTCTATTTGTCACTACACGTTAAAATTCTAAATAGAGGAGTGACCCGTGTGTGACACTGTGTACACCACATTTAAGACGTTATAACATGAGCTTTATAATTGAATGGCATGGGCTCGCGCGTTCATTGTCTGATTTAGCTCGTTGGCGGATTTAGGTAGAACCAAAGAAGAAAAAAAGCGTGCATTTCAATTTTACGGGTAAGGGGAACATTTTTCCACTGGAAATTGTTGGTACCTCACTTTCCGAGTTTGACATCCACGTGTTGCTCTAGCTCATTAATTTTGATTTGATTGAATTTTGGTCAAACTAAACTCCATAACTATTATGAACAGGCTTACTAATAAGCTTGAAGTTTAAGATAAGTGCACTTCAATGGTGCCACTCCGACAATTTTTATCATGTTCTAGTAGGCGCATCACATATGTAATTATGGATTCATGATGAAAAACGTCTATTCAAAGTTAACTACAATTTGGTGGTTGAGTACGATATTTGGTTTAACCTAAAACAGTGTTATTTCTTTCCAAAGATGGAAGGTTGCTGTGCAGCTGATTTTTTCACTTCGCTAGTGAGAATCTTAGTGGAATGCCTGAAATATTACGTAGCTTATGTGAGAATAGTGCATAAAATATTGTATCCGAAAGTTTCGTATAAATCCAATCCGCTGTTTCTGAGACATGATGTTCTGAAATTTGCCAAATTTGGACATTTTTATAGGGTCCTTCATAACCATAATATTCACACCTAGCAACTTTCATCTGATCAGCAAGACAGGAAGATGTTAAGAGGGAACACAATACCTCTGACCATGTTTGTTTATACAACCCGTTTGCTTAGACAAAATATTGAATTTCAGTGACTTTCAAAGAACGCTAACTGCCAAATTGAATAGCAAGCTTTATCTTCTGTTGTAGCTTGTGCAGTGACTGGTGACAACTTGGTCTATGTTGCGGGTGGTTTTGCCCAGCCCAGCATGTACAAAACTGCCTACCGGTTCAGCAACAGTTTGTGTGTATTTGACCCTACCTCGAGGTCATGGCGTGAGAAGGCAAGCATGGACATGGCTCGCGCCATGTTCCCTTTGACAGTGCTGGACAGGTAACTGGTGACAACTAAATGCTGCTGCATACATTAACTGATGATAATAGAAAACTCATTACTTTGGGAAATCTAGCTACTTCGCAATTTCGAAAAAGGCTGCGTATGTACCAACCTTTTACGAAAAGGGATAAACAAAAGAGGCTGAATGCGACAAGAGGTGTGAAGGGTGCAGGTGGGTGATGACTGTAAGGAGGATGGGGGTCTTATTTTGTAATTTAAATTACTAACTTCTGTTTTGAGTTAAACAGTTGGTACATTTTCTCTTGAAGCTATATTTTCGCTGTTGGAGGAAAATCTGGTAGTGACATAGTGGCTACAGTGGAGAAGTATGACATCGAAAAGAACGTCTGGAGAAATGTGGCGCCACTGTTGGAACCTGTCTGTGACTCATGCAGTGTTGGATACAAAGGGAAGCTCTATGTTTTTGGAGGAAAGACCGCTGGTGATAACATGGTCAAACACAGCTTGAGGTTTGAAACTACAAGTTACAGTAAAAATTCTCCAATTTGAAAAAATAAATTACTATGCTCAAGGCCAGAGCTTGTATCCTATTTTAGAAACAGGCAATATCGACTTTCCCAAATTCAGGAACCACCAGGAGATGGCAAAATTAACCTAGTCTGAAAATTTGAAATTAATTAGTGACAGTTTAAAAACCGGACGATCGCCGCACAAATAAAAAAGTTCGTGTGGCGTTGTGTTAGCAACAATAACCAAGCCAATTCAGTTAGCATTATTTGCAGAGAACCTAATAAGAAATTACTGTACATTTAAGAGTCACTGGGCATTCACAACCAGCATGCTACTGATTCTCTGAATAACAAGCAGAGCTCAGTGGCCGTGCAACTATGGTGATGACCAGCTACTGACTACATGTATATTCCCTGTATCTCTCACTTCACTTTATGGATGTTACCTGAGCTGTATGTTGGGACTTCCTGTCCTTTGTAAATATGGTCCTGGTGATGTCTAATGAATAGACGAAACGTTGATTGGACATGAACTTTTTTATTTGTGCGGCGATCAATCGTCCGGTTTTTAATCTTACTGTGGCCAAAACTGATTTAATTACTTTGTAACACACAAACATTGCTGACATTGGACATGAATGATTTAGAACCGCGATTACAAACCAAAACAATTATGAACACATGTAAAACTATTTATACCACAATATTAGCGTCAAATGGCAGATACAACCGTGTAATAACCCATAAAGATATCTCAGTAGTGAGATAATGATTTGGCGGGAAACCGAGGACGGAGTCGAACCCAGGACGTTTATATTGCTGATCACCGACTTTACCACTACACCACGCAGCGACTGACGTCATCAAGAGTGAAAATAGAATACTTAAATGAGCACGCGCAACAATCGCATGTTCAGCAAAGGGCATTGTACTGTACTTATACGCTACGAAAAATAAGACACATAATTTCCATAAAAGTGATATTGTAATTCAGTGAAAATTTTCTCTCATGTCCTCTTACTTGTAAATCACCGATCTATAGTTTGAATGCGGGTATCGTGTCGTCAGGATCTTTGACTTGAGAATTATATTCAGTTACCAGTGGTAACCTACTTTAGCAGACGATAATTTCCCGGTGGAAGCTTAGCGTGAAAAATACGTGTTTTAAGCTATAATAGTTGGTAAACCTTAATTTATAAATTCAATTTATTTCTATTATATTTAAGTTTTCAATTGGTTTTGAGTAAAAGCATTATTTGACAAAAATAGCCCGGTTTTTCTTAAAAGGTCACGACCTCCGACCCCGGGCCTCTGACATAGAAAGTAGTTACAAAGCCGAGGCGAGTCAAGAAAGGTAGATCGATTCATTGTAATGTTTCTCGCTTAGTATGTGGTATAAATAGATTATTACATGTTCTCAGTCGTTATCCCCCTTATCTAGAGCTCTCGTGGATTTTGGCATTACCAGCAATATTGAAACCGTGAATTGCGCATGCGCGAAAATCACTCAGCCCCCTTCAGAATACATGGGATTCGCAGAAAACACAGCGTGAGGGTCTTATTTATGAATCAATCACATTTGCCGATAGCACATAACATAGATAAGTATTTTGTTAAAAACGTGGCCAAGTTTCAGCAGAATTGGAAAAAAATTATGTTTAACATGGTATGGCCAAAGTTTTGGCTTATTTTGTCGCTTCGATAAGTGGAATCGCCGCTAAAAACCCGAAAGTGCATGTGAGAAAACGATAATTTTCGACCAAGCCTTTCATGTGCGGTTAGTTGCCGATAGACCCAACAGATGTCAGTATAATCAAGATTGAAATGTAGAATTTTGAAGAAAATTAGACAAAATTTTGTATTTAACATGGGGTCGCCGAAAATGGCCAATTTTGGCCTTTTGATATCAGTTTATCGTCATAGACTATCATTAGTGGGTCTAGTTAATTCGAAGTTTTTGGTTAAATCACTGATAATATTCACACCAGTATACTAATAAACGTTTTCTCTATATATAACAGTTTGATTCCAATGCTTAAGTAGTGCGTACAACAGAGATTGGCCCTTGACCGGCCCGGCCCGAGGAGCAGAAAATTCAGCTCTACTACTAGGCCAAAGTAGCTATGTGCGGAAAACTCAGTCACCTGAGATGTTTACGATCCACTTCAGAGAAAAAAAACCTCGTTGTATCTAACAATAATTTGTTTCCGAGTACTTTGGGCATGGCTTAAAATTGAAAGGGGTCATTACAAGTTGAATTTATGAGAATTGTATTGTTGCATTGCGAACTGAAAACTAGTCGATTGACGGGTAGTGGGAGATAAGGCAACGAGTAAGGACAGCTTTGATTTGCTTACGAGTAGTGACTCATGATATTGGTCAGACATCTGTAATGATATGATTTGTCTTTCCTTTTGAACGGAATGCATTTGAACTTTGGTAATTTTGGGCTACAAAATGTAGAACAACCTTCCTGGGTGCTTCTCTCCAGTGGACACGCGGAGAGTGAAGCGCTAACTGGTCCATAAGCGCTGACCTAGTTTACGCAGAGAACCTGGCGGATAACATAGTTTACGAATTGCTGGTAATGGAGAATCACCCTCGGGGCTGACGCCCCTCGGGCGATAATTCTCGAAAATCCACTCGGGCTCTAGATAACGGGAGATAACAACTTCGCCACGTAATAATCTGTATATCTCCGAGGAACCACAGCTGTGTAGATCTGTGATTGCCTGTGGCAAGGCTTGGAATTTTCCGCGGAAACGCGGATTTCCGCTTTTTTCTTTTATTCCCTCCGCGTATTTTCGTTATACTTCCGCGGAAAAAATCGGATTTGCCATAAAATTATCGCGGCAGTGTCCTCGCTGATAGTTATTTCTTATGTCACATAGTTTCTTCTCCACCAGCGTGGCTTATGAACAATTAACTCCTGTAATTACTGTTTGGCCAACTTAGGATTGTGATTGATGCATTCTATAAACTTTGTTGTTTTTGACTTTCATTTCTCCATGCTAACAGTTGGGGTATGAGCCACAGGTGTTCGTCTTAAATTTTTTTCATTTGCATTGGAATTAAAATTTTTGTTGGAATTAAATGTGTATGTATTTCAGGCTTTCTAGATAATCTATGGATTTATTTTCATTTTTTGTGTAATTTTGTATCGTAATTATAAGAATTGAAAATAATTTTATTGGTCTCCCTCAGTGCAACAAATCAAGAATAAGCTCCTGCCACTCAGACTGCAAATTTTTCATCATTATCGTTATTTTAATTTTTAAAAATATTTTTTGTTGCGTCTAATTGCCTTCATTGTTGTTGCTGAAAAAGATGTCAGGTACTGCTTAAAACGAGTGCGTTTTGCCAACACAACACAGTAACTTTCGATCTGTTGAGGTATGGTTTAGATTGAAATGTGTATTTAGGGCCGTAAAAGTTTCCTCTTTTTTGTCATGGGTCATTCCAAGCCTTGCTGTGTGGCAGTATAGCATTGCTGCAAATTCTGCCAAACAGTCAGCGTCGTGTTGTAGACAAATTGCTTAGTTCTTACGCGCCTTAAGCCTTTCATATTGTATTCTTCGTGAAGACATTAAACTTTTACGCAGATATGACCCCTGTTCGGATCAATGGACTTCCCTGAGCGACATGTCTTCTCCTAAATCTCTGATGGGTGTTGTGGTGTACAAAGATCAGTTTTACGTCATTGGTGAGTGCAACATAATGCAGACCTCTTTGGTGTGCTTAAAGGCTTTGGTTAAAACGTAATGGCGGCCGCACAACCTTCGTCACCAAGAACTGTTTTAGTTTGAGCATTTTTTGTATTAAAAGTAGACCTATGAACTATATACTTATGATTTTTTGTTAACCACAGAATTTTATTATGTGCAAGAAAGCCATGCCCAAAGGATTGTAGTCATATGATTCCCTCGTTATCTAACAAATCTTCATTTTTCACAGAGCTAGAGGCATTTCTCGTAAACTTGATTTTTTCAAAAAAATGCAAATTCTTTTTTGTTTTCTATGTTAAGGACTATAACCTTGAAAGCTGGCACTCAGTTTACAAGGAATGTTGACGTATATTTTTTGTCAGCAGAGTTGTCTTAAAAGAAATCTCAGACACGCTTATGTAAACATTAAGAAACGTACTTTGCAAGTTTGATGTAAAAATCGATTGTGGTCTCCGTGAAAAATCTAGACTTTTTAAAGATGATCTCACGTGATTACGGACATCTTAGCATAATCTTTGGGCAGATAACAAGACTCTATGATTATCAAGGATTTCAAACACATAGCGAGTTATGGCTCTGAAATGCTTGGTTAAGAAGTTATTTAATAAATTTGGTCCTTGGCTATAAAAGTAACCAATTACCTATTAATTTTTGCATGTACCAAGGTTATGTAAGACCTTATCGACAAGTCTGTGTAAAGTAATACTCCGCGCATGATATTCATAACTACTTGAATGTAACCCATCTTTGAAATTGTATTGGTCAATGACTTTCTGTGCTGTCCTTACCTTTTAGAAGATTCTTTTTCTCTGATCTTGAAGCCTTAAAAATTTCAGCGAACGCGCGATTGTACGAATTAGGTTACAGTTGGAATAGAATCATTCGATAAATACTGCACCTGACTTGCGATTGTTTTTATCCTTGTCTTGAAAAGCTGAGTCTAGAAATTTTAAAGGAGAAGTGCATTTATTAGACTCGACTGTAGGGTACCTGAACAAGGCAGCTCACGCACTCATCCTCATAGCTTCGCACTCGTGAACACAGCTCGCAGATTAATAAAAACTCTCGTTATGTTTCAAATCCAGACAACAGAAGTTTTTAAAGCGAGGCTATTGTCCATGTGAATTCAACCCATTGATAAACATTTTTAAATTGGCTTAAAAGCCAATGTTTTGTTGCCAGTCTAATTAAAAGCAGTAATTGCTCTGCTCCACGCACTATGACCTTTGATCAGTTTCCCTGATAAATGGGCCTCTAGACATTAGCGGGAATTGAGCAAATCTATTGATGAAGTACAAGGTACCGTGGGCGCTAACTCAGTTCACCGTCTCATAAAGAAGACGGTCTCGCCCTCACAAAACGATAGCAGATGCAATAAAAAAGATGAGCCCTGGATCGCAACACATATTATTACTGCAAACATGGCTTTGGTACCAGTGAAAACAAGGCTCCAGTACCAGCGTAAACACTGCTCTCCTACCGGTGTAAGCACGGCACCGTTATCAGTGTAAACACGGTTTCAGAACCAATTTCAACAGGGCTTCGGTATCTGTGTAAACACCATTGTAAGCACGACTCCGGTGCCTATGTCAGCACGGCTCCGGTACCAGTGCAAACATGGCTCGCGAACTTCTCCCTCGGCTCATGCTAGTTATTGCACACAAGCCTCTAATTTTGCGAGGTTTGGTGATTGCTGGACCATCCATGCTGGTCTGCTTGAATGCAACTTCAAATTTTCTGGGAAATAAACTTCTACGCTGATCTGGAATAATCGTGTTGTTCGTTTATGTGTAGGAGGGCTGAAGGTTGTGTCTGATAAAAGAGAATACACAAACCAAGTAGACATATATGATCCTGCTACTGACACCTGGAGTAAAGGACCAAACCTACCTCTCGCCTTGAAGCTTTCAGGTAATATATGGGTTATAAGTAATTTCAATGCCTTAGTTTCAAACATGCACGCACAATGAACCTCTCAAAAAGCTTTCAGAATTGATGTTGGGAATATTATGTTAGATTTATACACCCACATATGCATGGGCTAGCATCGCTGTCGCCTCTGTTTCTCCGCCTTCTGCCCCTGTAACTCCTAAACCCCTTTCAGGATTTTTGTGGAATTTGGCAAGTGTATTCCTATGAATATGGTAACAAATGACGACGAATTTTGGACGAAACCTACTAGTCGGCTGTGCCCCTTTCTTCCAATTTTATGATATCATTCGCCCAACAATATGTAATGTGTGCATATTGTGTCGTCATCCCCATTCGTCTTCCGTCCATCCGGCGTAAGGGCCTGATTATCGGCGTGCCTCTATAGTGGCAATTTATTCTTTTAAGTTTGCCTCTATTATCTTTTGAGTTTCTTTAACGGATTTTTATGAAATTTGGCAAAAAGCTTTCGATTAAAGCGACGATAACACCTTCCTATTTTCGGAAAAATTCTTTGTGTTCTGAGCCACATAGTGGCCATTTTTATGATTTGTAACCTGTTTTTTTACATTTGCTTTATTATGCGCCAAACTGCTCAAAGAACCTTTTTGAAAATTGGCGGCCTTATTAATAGTGAGAAGAAAGTGTGTGACGTTTATTTTTGAACAGGTTCTCAGTAACAATTTTTCCGTGGTTCAAATCCGTTATGGATCTTGATACATGCGGCACTACTGATGAGAGTACATGTTCCTCATACATTCACCTAGATGTGTCGCGTTGAACATTGTGGACGGTGCATTTGTCTCGTGGAACAGAACGCCATTTCGATTTGAA
Organism: Phoronis australis; assembly: GCA_002633005.1. NCBI lineage: Eukaryota > Metazoa > Phoronida > Phoronidae > Phoronis > Phoronis australis. Next base: position 254,693 of record NMRA01000416.1, on the reverse strand, counting down.
TTGGGTCATTCAAGTTTTTTTAGTGTACTTTTCGAAGCATGTGTTTCAGGTCTGAATAATCCATGTTAATAAATTTTATAATTTTATTGCTATCGTTGAATATTCCATTCACTTAGTACCTAATCAACAACAGTAATGCCCAGACATGTTTGCCTTTGAAGTATCCTCAAAATAACAGCGCTGTATTTCGAACGCACGAACAACCGGGTAACAGGAAAATTAGAATGAGGGAGAACTTTGGTGCTACATTGCAGTGAATTTCAGTGGTTTTCCTTTATTGTTATTTCTTTAATAGTACTATTGTTTATTTTGTAGTAGTAGTAGTAGTGGTAGTAGTGATAGTAGTAGCAGTTATATTTAGTGCCTGATTTTTTTTTAGAATGTGTGAATGCCCCAACTCTTTCATTCCTTGTTCAAGATAAAAAATTGTACATCGATGTTATCATTTAATTCTTATAATTACAAAGTATTTGAAATCATAATAAAACTGACGTGGCAGCACATCCGGTGTGTTCCTATTATCGAAAGCATAGCTGAAGTTGATTTTCGGACAGATCGAACTACTGTGTCACCCCTGCGGCTATACTAGTTATTGTTTGCATGTGCCTCCAAATCGTCAATGTTGTTTACTATGTCTAGTTTCTGAAATCTAACTGAAGTCATATTATTGAGGAGAGAGCGATCGCCGTTGATTTTCATGCACTTCAACTACTCTGATGCTTCCTAAAATCAAATGTGGTTTTCTTTACATCTACCTCAATGTCCACCTATTCTTTTGACGTAGTTCATTGACAGTTATGTACGTAATCCTTGCGGAAACCCTGGCTGCTGTTGATTTTTTAACATAGTGGAACCCTAGTGCCGATCGTGTTTTTGGATCAGTTTGAATACTAGGTTGATGGACAATAGACCTAATTCACGTCGACAGGAGGCGCGTTCCAAAACGAGGCTTGCTACGATAGCTATGTTGGCTTATTGGCATACTGAGGAGGCAGTGTGGCCTGGTTGATTACTGCACGCTTTCTTTACTCGAGCTCGTGGGTTCGAGTCCCACCAGGTCACACTGCTAAACTCTTGAGCCAGGTTTCTAGCTCCTCAGCTTGGTTTTAACGATATATTAATAAAGCATAAAATTATTTCCCACATGCGAGGCCTGCGCACGGCTGGTACAACGTGTAACAGACCGCCTGCAATTATTTTTTATTATTGGCATACTGCTTGTATTCCGCGTTGCTCGAACCGGGTTAGAAAAAATACGGACACTCAATTGTCTGTTTACAATACCTAAAGACGTTGAGATTCTGAAGCGTTGGGTCGTTGCGATACGTCTCGACGAAGGACAATATGTCCGTGTAAAATTTATAAGTGTTTTCGCAAAGATCATATTTTGTCGCATCTCTGTTGCCGAGCATCATATCAACGACCGGAGAATCTTCGGCCAGCCAGGCTCTGTTTTCATGACTACGGGTTGAAAGATGATGCAATTTTCTTTCCAAAAAGGACTGGACCCTCAATCCCTCGATTTTGGGGCCGAATGTCGTCCCTATTCCACTGTCAAAAACATTGGAAATTCCCTTGAAATTCCCCCCACGAGGCCTAAAAATTCTCCTAGTGGTTGAAGAGTTCTCTATGAAGTTCAAATCACTTGTAACCACACAGGTGACAGTTTGAAAGAGCACAAAATGCTACTTGAGACAGAGCCTATGAGAGCTTGCAACAGGGCGAGGGTGCTATTGATGATGATCGGGAGGTACATTTTTCCCCTCCGACTCTGCGAATGAATTCCCCTTTTACAAGGCACAGGCACCTTTCCCGTCGCATGAACGAGGCCCCTGAAGAAACATGATAGCTATGCTTGCTCTGTCCAGTTAACTGAAGTTGAGCTCTAAAGCGAGGTTATGCTTTGGACTAACGAATTAGGTGTGATAATTTTAAAATTCAACTTGATAGTTCAAACCTAACACATGAAATAGACGTAAGAATTATTAAAACAAAGAAAGCCGAATTGATGGTCAAATAATTGCTTGTGAATGTGTGCAACGGAGTGAATGAGAACCTGGATATAATGCAAAAGCGGTTTCTGAGGCTGTGCTCGTTTTTTTCAGAATTTAAATAACGGTCAAATATTTTTTTTCATTTTTATTTGTTTTTTTATTTTACTAAAAATGCATTCAATAACATCAGTTATTCTTTCAGATTAATGACAAATCAACTGTCAGTAGTTCCTACCTCACCAGGACGTACCTACAGTAGGCTATACTTGATGTTAACACTCTTGATCAACAAATTAAACCAGGTGTGACTAATTCCCCATGACAGCAATATGCGATGAGCCACCACTGTTGAATATATCTTCAACTCGTCAACAATACATGTACAAGCAGATAACCTGGTTCGTGTTGAAAGCATTTTTATCAACAACTTACAAGAAGATACGTAACCCAACATTCAGCATAATACCTCCGTAATTTGGTCATATTTACTTTCCATGTTTTAAAGCTGGTTTTCCGAAAAATATACCCTTTCGTCAGACATCTCTTTGGTGCATCACCTTGTTCTCTAATGTATTTTTCTACGTCTCTGTTGTTAATTATCGACACATTTTTAAGATTTAATATCCAGATTGGACTCGAAAGACCGGCTATTTAACTCACGCAATGTCAACTTCCGCTTTGTTTGTCGCAGTGAGCCTCGCTTTGGATTTTAATGTCCGCCGCGTGAATTAGGTCTATTATAAGTTTGGCAAATGTATTTCTTTTTGACTTCACGGCTGATGTTAGTTTTTGGATGACCCTGACTAATGTTTCGTTGGCCATTAGGAATGTTCCTTTTTCTTTGCGTTCTTTGGCTCAAAAGTTTCTAAAATCAGTGGCGGATCTAGGATATCACAAGGGGGGCCAACATTTTGTCTGTAAACATTTGCGCAAAGCACGATTGTAGATGCGCATAGCACCGAATGGGGGGAGGTCGGGAGGGGGGTTTGCCAGGAAAATTTTTCTGTTTATTGCTCTAAATATCAAGCATTTACCTTGATTTCTGAAGTATTATCCAAGAAAAAAGGCAAAGAAAAAAAAAAACGGAGAACGTGTCAAAGCTCAAAACGTGCAGTAAACACAGACTTGAACTCAGACCTGGTGGATAAAACGCGCGCGCTTTACCACTGCACCACCACGATTTCGCACGTACTTTGATTCTAAGAGACCTACTTGTTTATGGTCCACAGCGTTTGCGCGCGAAACCTACTTCTTTTTGTAATGCTTATTACACTTTTATATTTTGTGCAATCAGTTCGTAACACATTTGTTGTATTTAAAATATTCTTCAATTGCCCAAAAGACCAAATCCGTTTTTTTTTGTGTTGACATTAATGACGCGATTGCTTTGAAAATCGTCTTAACTTAGGGTTTGACAAAGACAGAATTATGAGTTTCTGCCGAGTGATTTACTAAGGCTTCGATTAAAATTCACATCTTACCAGCAGCTTCTGCTTTTTCATCGTCACTCAGATTTCATTTTCTTTAAAAAATGAAGTAAATTTTTTTCCATTTCACAGTGAAGCAGACGACGGAAACGGAGTCGTAGTGCGCAGCGCTACTGCCGGTCGTCTGGGATATTGCGGGAGAGCCTATACTTAGTCATAGTTCCGTGTTCCGAATTTGACACTTGAAATTGGGTCTNCCCCCCCCAAAAAAAAAACAAACACTAAACCTGCACGCATTTAAATCTTGTTTCAGCCGTCTAATGTTAATTACCAGGGTTAATTAAGAAACTCAACATTTCCGAGCTCTAGGAAAATGAAGGCGACAACATCTTTCTATTTTTGGATGGATTTGACGTGTTCTGCACCAGAAACGTCCCATTTTAATTAAGTCGTTTCTGTCGTCTGCCTCTGTACGACAAACTGCTCAGAGGATCATTATAAACATTAACAGATATGTTCCTGCCGATAAAAGCATGGGTGACGTTGGGTGGTTGCGTCTACTGCAACATTCCTTAGTCGCCATTTTAAACTTGACACGGAGGTTTTAAGTACATTTGGTTAATAGCAGTTCGGTTTTGTGCCAAGTGATCTCAATAAATTCCAGCTCTTGGTATCAAGTGCAATGTTAATTACAGAGTCTATTCAGCTTTTCCTAAAGACCCTTTAGGGGTGCTTTTCGGAACCAAAGTTACGTCTTCAAGATTGCCATTTCCTCAGTACATGCCTATTTGTGTATGTATGTATGTGTGTGTGCGCGCGCGTGTGTGTGTGTTTGTGCACGCGCGCGCGCGCACGTGTTTGTGTGTGGTAGTAGTGGCAGCTCATTAGTTTTTGCATCTGGCTGCATGTACAAAACCTGTAAAAAGTGTTTCTGTACCGTCGGTGCTCGTATCATTGATTATCGTGCTGCACCTCCTATAATATCAATTTATTAATTAGAGGACACCTGCCAATATTTGAAGCAATGTAAGTGTTGTTAAAGCCCCTAAAGGGCATTTTTAGTTTTGATTTTGATTGCACTTGTTTGAAATTATGAGCATCCCTTGCATGGTTTGCAATGTTCAGTGGACCTATGCCATGATTTGTGTATGTATTTAATGTAGCTGTAAAAATTAGAAAATTTAAGTTAGATGTCCCATGAATGTTTTAACTTTTGACATTTCTTCTGTCAGGTACAGTAAAGTACAACAACAAAATATTGGTAGTGAGTGAAAGAGACAACAAAAGGAATCTGTCAGCAAGAACGTTCCTCCTGAGTCCTGATGGAACGGGAGAACTTTATTGGACTGAGGCACATGAACTACCTACTACCAGGACCATCTGTGACTGTGTCGTGGCTAACATTCCAAGAGTGACCGAGCAGAAGTTTTTGTCCTTTTGGTGAAATACAATAAAACGTTAATCGGATATATATATATGTGTATATATATATATATATATATGTGTGTGTGTGTGTGTGTGTGTGTGTGTGTGTGTGTGTGTGTATGTATATGCATATGTATTTATAGTTATATGTAATGTATAATGCATGTGTGTATGTATAAGCGGAAGTTCCTCAAAGGCAAAAGCCACTTCATCGAGGACCACCAAACAACACAGAATACAACATTAAACAAAGTAAAGTACAGAAAGTATGAGACGGCAAATACTACATGTATTTACTGTTTTATTTACAACAAGATAAGCATATTAACAGTATAAGGTCATTGGAGACATGTTGAACTGAGGTTGTATTGCCACTAGAATTCTTGCATTGACAATTATCCGCAAGAATTAGTGCCACGCTTTTGGTGGGAAGAATCTTATTGTGTATAAATTGGGATGTGAAGGGGAATTGAATCTTTGACTGTCTTATTCATTTTTGCGTTTGTGTCCGAGTAATTTTCTTCCAAGTGGAATGCTCCAACGGCGGTGAGAACACTTGGCTGGATGAATGAGTTTGGCACTAACAATGATAGATACTTAAAAATGTTGGAATATGGACTGGGTGTTAAACCTTGTCTATCTGGAGTACTGCTGCACTGAACCCAATGATACGAGTTGCAGCCTAATGATGGGATAAGAGGCTTGCTGAGACACGGAACACAGTTCGTTCCTACATTTTTTTTATTTATACACTGTATGCGCCCACATATTTATATGTGGACGCATTATGCCGTCATCTCCGTCCGTCCGTCCGGGCGGCGTCCGGCGTCCGCTGCTCTATCTCCAAAACCCTTTGGCACATATGTTCCATTCATGAATGGGACGGCATGTGCGAACTTTCGGACGGACCCGACTACCGGTGTGCCCCCTAGTGGCAATTTTAGTTTTTTACGCTTACCTTTATATCTTCAAAAGTCCTGAACGGATTTTCATGAAATTTGGTATGTAGGCACCTATTAGTGAGATGACGCTATCCTCCCGTTTTCAGATGGATTCGACATAGTTTGCGCCACCTAGTGGCCACTTTTAGTGTTTTCGAGTCTGTTTTTGTGCGTCCACCCCTCTATCAACCAAACCGCTCAAATGATGATTGTGAAAATTGGCATGTATATGCTTACTATGCAGAGGACATTTGACGATGATTTTCCGACGATTTCGACTACTGTGGCGCCTCCTAGTGACAGTTTTGTTTTGTTTTTTTTTCGCCTATGGCTGTATCTCCTAAACCGTTCGCAGGATCTTTACGAAATTGTGTAAGTATATTATATGATGTTAACAACGGAACATGACGACTTTTGGACGGATCCGACTACCGGTGTGCCGCCTAGTAGCAATTTTAGCCAAAGTCCTGAACAGATTTTCATGAAATTTGGTATGTAGGCACCTATTAGTGAGATGACGCTATCCTCCCGTTTTCAGATGGATTCGACATAGTTTGCGCCACCTAGTGGCCATTTTTAGTGTTTTCGAGTCTGTATTTTTGCGTCCACCCCTCTATCAACCAAACCGCTCAAAGGATGATTGTGAAAATTGGCATGTATGTGGTTACTATGAAGAGGACGGTTGACGCTGAATTTTCCATGACTTTGATTACTGTGGCGCCTCCTAGTGGCATTTTTTGCGCCCATGGCTGTATCTCCCAAACCGTTTGTAGGATCTTTACTAAATTTAGCAAGTGTATTTATGTTATGTTGACAACGGACGATGATGACTTTAGGAAGATTCTGACTACCGATATTCCTCTAGTGGCAATTTAAGTATTTTACATTGACCTCTGTATTTTCATAGGTCTTCAGGTGTATACTTTGTGTTACTTCGTGACTATGAAGGAAAAGTTCCAAGTAGAAATTTGTTTCTGGCATTCTAATGCTGTGCTAATCTCGTATGTTGGTAAATTTGTTTTTAATTCTATATTTGTGTGGTGCTTTAAGCAACTGATGTATAGGATGTGCTTGTATTATGAAGATCACTCACATTTTGCCCCTAGCCTATTGAGGAGACAATGACCATGCCTTTCCATTTTGCAAAGTACAACATACTACATATACATGTATGCCCTCTACTGGCCACTTTATGGTACCAAGAAACAACCCTAGAAGGATACCGTATACGGTGCAATTGTGGGCGCATTTCAACGCTCTGCCTTGCTCTTGTAGAATTTAGAGAGTGGCATCCATGTCCTTTAGAAGAGTTGTATTTATCCAGGGTACAGATTTTTTCTTGGTGATAGAATCTTTAAATCAGTTGTCATTGTGAGGACATTATAGCTTGACAGCTGCTAAGGAGGATATCATGTAATGCTTAAATATTTGATTGTTTGAACAAGGAAAAACAGTTCTCTAATGCATAAGTGACTGTTTTTGAAGTGATTTCATGTAAACTGGATTATAAATTATCTTATGAATAAAGCTTGACTTTTATGCTGATTGAGTCTAAAATTTGCCTTTCGATGACTAGGATCTTTCCGGCGATGGTAACTGTTGTAGTCTTGTTGGACATAGGACCTGAGGTCATTAATCAGGCAGCAGATAAGTTAAGACCGTTCTAACTAAGGTCACACAGACACTACCTTTCATAAAACAGTCCCGAATGCAGTCCAGGTGAACCCAGGCTGACTGCATGGATCGACCCTGTAGTTCAGGTAGATACATCCTACCATTAAAGTCTAATTGCATGCCAGGGTTACACAGTGTACAGGTTTGCAGTGAGCGTCCTTCCCAAAGATAGTGAGGAGGTAGAAGCGTGGTCAGGGATCGCAATTATAAGCACCAAAAGCAGGCGTCTAGCTTGAGTTAACCCGGAGAGCTGGACCATGCAGAGTGTGACATCACTAACGGACTTCAACTAATGACAATCCCAAGAAAAACACTAGTTATTGCAAATCGTCGAAAAACTGCTTTTGTCCACGAACGTGATTGGTTTCAAAGTAAATTATAAAAATAATTGGTTTCAAAGTAAACTATAAAAATAACGTAATATTGTACGCATAGTTTGAGAAAAATCATGTAATTTTGTGGCTTATAGAGTTCTGTGACTTTTTGTGAGACAAATTGGATGAAAATGGGGTTTTGTGGGGGTTAATTAAGTCTTTCAAGTCAAGTACGTAATAGCAGACGACAAGCTTGTACATAGAGTATTCGTCGTTTTTTAAAGCATATACAGCAACTGTCACGTGTTTCCCCGTGTGTGGGTGGGCGCAGGTTGTTCCAGACCGGGGCTGATAGCTTTCGGTGCGACGATAGACTGTAGACTGGTTCGAGTTAATCTTTTTATTAATCGCGACCGTGCGTTCACAAGCCTATTCAAACAAAACGCCCAACGTAATGTCCGTTTTATTCTCCAGCCAGTTCTGCGAAGCCTTGACTTGTGATGAACTTCTGTTATACTCGCCAATTCAAATAACCTGCCCTCTCTCTCAGCTGGCTCTCTTCCGACTCTCGCTGAAACTGCTGATTCTCTTCCCTGCAACTCAACTGTTGAATTTTCCCAACTCAGTGTTTAACTGTTAACTTCTTTACTCCGACTGCTGAACTGCTTAACTGACTAATACAAACCCGCGCCTGGGTATTTATAGACTAATGCGGTGTTCTAGAACTTTTCACCTGTTCAAACCCATTCTAGAACTTTCCGAAATCTACCCAATCATTCTAGAGACTAATAAATGTCCAGACTGCATTAATCACTGTCATCCAAGAGACTTTGAGAAAGCTCCACACTATTTAGTAGTAAACAAATTACAGTGTACATCATCACTGACCTCAGGGGTAATGCACCAATCAAACAGTACAACAAAAAAACGATACAACTAAAAACAGTGCCAACACACCCCTGCCAAAGATAAAATTACTCTATAATTTCTAACACAAAATCATCTAACACAGATATATGATCTTCTCCGTCTCTAAGGTGCTCCCTGACTTGCTTCTGCTAGTCGACTTAAGTAGTCTGCACTGACATTCCATCCTTCCCTGCGATGCTGTTAGCCTCACGTTCATGATATGCCTTCAACAGATTGGCATGGAACATTTTAATCTTTCTGGTCATGTTGATTCCGTAGTCTATACGGTTGACTTTTTCTTCTGAACAGATGAAAATTTCTGTGATCATACCTAAACCAATGGCCTATCAGGCCCGTAGGAAGGAAAAAATTATTGGGGGAGCACAAACCAATTTGACTTCACCAACCTGCCCAATTGCTNACATGACTCGTCAGCACCTGGTTTGACACAGACACGCACGCACGCACGCACGCACACACACACACACACACACACGTCTGCCGTAGGCTGGGATAATACCGGGGATGCAGCCATCAGGATTTGAGTCACCATGAACCAACAAAGTTTCACGGAGACAGTAAGAATGGTTCTAGGGTCACCGTACTGACGGGAAGCTGGGAGCTGCCTGAAGTAACTACATGTATAGCTAGACCCCAACAGTGTAATCGTGCCTATTCCTCTGCTTTGGGTCGAAGGTCAAGGTTTGTTTTACGATCCAGTTTCGGGACAACTTCATTTTATTATGGCCACTGTTTGGAGTATTTTTTGGAAAAGTGAGGTCCCAAGGTGCCTGGTATGAGTGCAGTTTCAGAATCTCTAGATGAAACACAAGCGGTAGTCCAGTTTCTGGTTGCTGGGCAAAATGATACAGAGTGTGTCCCAAAAATGCACACACTTCAACATCTGGAGTTCAAATTGAGGTTCGTTGGTAACTGATATTCTACGCAGGCCTACTGCATGTTTACACCTTATTTTTAACGTGTGTGTGCTAGTCATTACGTGTTCCGTACATGGGCGCACCGAGAGGAGGTCTCCGATGAGCCCCCCTCCCCCCATTTGAAAAAGTGGGCAAAAATGTCTGCCTCAAAGAAACAAAATGTTCGAGAAAAACGACACAAAAGTCCACTAAAAATGTAGAAATTTGGCGTATGCATAATTCATAGCCCTGAACGTACCCCGTATTCCGTTTTTTTTTCTTTAGTAAAAGGTCCAAATCCTCGAAATGTTAGGCTGGGTGCGCGCATACCGAGTGTGTAGTATGAACGGGAAATGCAAGCAAACGATTCAGTTTTGAAGAACAAAATCATTGCTCAATACTACTGGAAACTAAAAACACCTGCAAAGAACTGTAATGAGAACCTTTCCAAGTTGATGACCGATGATTTAGATTTTATTTATTTAAGTACATAAACGTCTTTTTCATTCTACGGTTTGTAAACGTAAACCCAGTAATCTAGTTCCTAAGCCAATTGATATTTAAATTGTGAGAGCATTTTGGGACACTTTGTAGAGCTGTCCGAAATTTATTAATTTCCTTGAGACTTATTTCAGATAGACAAAATTCGTTTAGCGTAGATGTACTTGTATATTTCGGAATCTGATGATAGATCGAATTTTCCCGCTGTCTCTTACAACTAAGTTCATTGAAGCATTGTCATTTCTACAAAATTAGCTTTTAAATATCGAAAAATCATCCGTCAATCAGTCCACTTTCACAGATACATAAACATGTAAATCAGAAACCAACAATCAAATCCATGAGAAATGCGTTTACCTTGATTTAATGACTTAATTCCTTTTTGTTCCCTGCTAGTGAGTTTAAACAACAAAACTTGTACTGAAGTAAAAAAGCAATGTATTTATTGTCATTTGAATTGTGAGAAAATTTTTGGGAAGTGTCCAAATTTCATCAATGTCTTTGAGAGTTATTTTAGATCGGCAAAAAGCATCCAGGTGCACTTTACTATACGGGGGTGGATAATAGATTTTTTCATATCCTGGCTTCTAATTGCCAAAAACAATCTATAAACCTGTTTTCGGAGATACATGAACATGTAAATCAGAAACCAACGAATTTGTTAATAAAAACGGAATGTTAGAAGCAATTTCCACAGCGGATGCTCGCAGATTTTTGGCGGGTAACCAGGGGCATTCATAGTAGGGTGTATTTTTGTTCATTTCCGAGGTACCTATAACGGTTCACGAGTTTAACTTTACCCCCCCAAAAAAGCTAAAATATTTGTTTATTATTGCCAGTATTTTAGTACTCTCGTTTGACATGTAGGCTACATGAACACGGTCACCCCAATGGTAGCCTCGACAGCTGTGTTTTTCACATGTGGGAATTCCTCATAACTCATAGTAACCATTTTCAAAAGAGATGCTATTCTTGTGATGCCCATAGTACGATTAGAAAACGGACAATCTCTCACTCTCATTTCACCACATGGATGTGACTTGAATGGTAATAGACACTTGTTCTACTGTACATATCCTGATGATGTCTTATGAAAAGACGAAACGTTGAGTTACCATGAACTTTTTTATTCGTGTAACGATTGTCCGTTTCTAATTAGTCTATAACTAACCATCGGAAATAGTCCTTTTGTGTAATTAACAAATAGGGGTCTTCACGTTCTTCAAAATTCCAGTCTTTCGATGGAGGCCAATCCTATCGTGTTTTTCACAATTTTGGTTGCTTGGTTCGAGTGTCTTGATACTGCTGTGCTGTGCACGAATATTTGTGTTTTTTATGAATTTGAAATCTCAACTTCGCTCGAGAATACTTGGCAGTGTCCATGAGCGGCGCACTAAAGGGGGATGGGGGCTAGAGCGCTCCACTTTTTTCAGTGCTGGGCCACCCATGGTCTATGGGAGGTGCATCACAGGGGGCTGGGGGGGCTTTAGCCCCCCACTTTGTCAGTGCCTGCGCCGCCCATGGTGTCAGATTTTCATGTATAGAGGGACAAAGAGACATTTCCTCGAACTGCTCTACCGAGAGAGGGTACCGTCTGAAATGGGACACCTTAATTATGAAAGACTGGATATCATTAAGCTTGGAAAAGAGTGACAGTTCATTCCACCGTCGTGTGGACACAAGACGGTGCAGGGAGTGACCCTCTCCAACATGAAAGTCAGATGCACGATTTCCCAAAACAAGTCCAACATTGGGCCATCTATCAGTGAGAGGACCCTTAAGAATTTGTCAATAAAAACATAAAAAGGGTGGCCACTTAAATGTCATCAATGGCCTCCTTGAAGGGTGGGGCCCCCAATATAAAACAATTAATATTTTGAAAACTAAAGAAATGTGCAGCAATTGATGATATCTGTCAGGACAACAAGTGATGCACAATTCGAGAGAAATGCGACAGTTGTTTCCGTTATCCCTTGCCAGAGAGGGGACACTGGAAAAATATGGTTTTGCAGTGGCATAATTTTGACATATTGAATTTAAAAATCAAGTAAAGTAGTACGCTCCGCAAAAACTTCGCTTTACAAGTTTTTTTTTCGATTTTTCGAAATATAATGCATGAATCATTACGTGCACGTTTTCAAGTGCGTTTAGAAGACATGTGCTGCGAAAGTGGAGACCTCAACAACAATGTCCTGGCCAGGGTCCCCAAAGGTAAATCATGGACTGATACAGAGTTGTTAAATGTTTCCTTTTATTTTTCTCTCTTATCCGCATTTGGCAGTATTTCTTTTCTCGACTGTCCCCACCCCACGCATATGTCGGTTGCCACAGTTGAACACAGACGCTAGAAAAATTTTTGGGGGCTCGTGCCCCCCCCCCCCNGCCCCCCCCCCCCGCTTCCTAGGGCCTTGCGACAGCAGCTTAAGCGACTTCACAAATGCAATGGACACGCGACCCTGTTCCGCGAGAATTAGAAGATCAAAAGATGCACTTTGCCGGGGAAGTTCAAGCTGTGGTGTTTTCAACTCGCTTTACTACCCAAGGTCTTATCGCCGCTTTCGGTTTGCAGCATCCCCATCTCAGCAGTCGAATGTATGCAACTGGAGGCAAACCAGCTAATCAGGAAATGGTTGGGGGTACCAGTGAGTTTCACGTAAGTTGTATAAGTTGTATTATATAGTACGACGGCAGTAGTATTCCTTCCGCCAAGATTTCTGGTTTAAGACTTCAAGGTGTCAAAAGCAAGAAAAGTTCCCACAACCCGAGATTCCAGAGACAGATTTGTTAGCTAATCAGAGGTTCAGGTATCAGCAGGCAGAAAATGGAATCTTCAAGTGGTTGTTAACAGGGCAGAGAGCCGACTCCGGCTTAAGGGCATAGTTGGTGCAGTCTGTTGTGGTTGGCAAGGTCTGGGTTTTGTACCATCCACTAGATGGAGGGTGACAAATTTAAACGATTTTTCATTTAACTGCTTCACTAGTCTTGAGACATAGATCCTCCTTATAGTCAGGTTCACTATGTCCAAATTTTGACATTCGTTGGAATTGTCTGGAGAAAGTGGAAAATTTTTTGAAAAACTCATAAAATGACGAATCAGAAAGTAATTGAATCCATTTTTGGCCGCCATTTTGCTCAATTTCTAAGCACTTGGGTCGTCGGATACACCAGCATTTCTCGGGGCAAGGAATTAAAAAGATTAATTCTTTGGAGGCTGTCTTGGATTTTCAAAAATAGCACCCGTAAAATACATTTTGCTCATTGCTCTTGGTTTTTTTAATGTTTATTATGAAATCGTACCTGGATTTAATAAATACACAGAAATCTATATACAATTATTATACTCAAATACATAAATTAAAAAACTGATGTTAAGATTACAATGACATATGATTATGAATGTAAATAAATCATTTTTATACACAATAAGTTATTTTACATGTATACAATGTTAGTTTTAATGGCTCCACACCCATTTGTGGGGCAAGGAATTGAAAACAAACACCTTTAACCATCAGAGAAGCAGAGAACCTCACTGTCACACCATTCCACGTACGTATGGTCCGTAGCGACAATCCAAAACCACAACCAAGCAAAAGAACACATGATTTTGTAGCCAAGACAGAGGGTATCTCTGGTACATATCAGCCGAAACACATTGTATGGGTAATACCTTTGGCTGTAACCAGGCTAAGGAATAAAGAGAACAAGAGGAAGATCACATACTGGGCAGGCTTCAACTCACTCATCTATACAAGCCAGTCTCTCACTGACTTAGGTGCTTTACCACTATTTCCAGAGGTGGCAAATGAGTGGTCGACCCTGCTATTAGTTGTTATGCAGACGAGACAGTTGAAGAGGCTGGTTGTTGGCGAAGCTCATCGAACTGTCATTCCATGTGACGTGGGTCTATATCAGAGAGTTGAGCAGCTCCTGGATACCAGACCTGAACTGAAGCAAACAGTGATCCCAAGACATGGGGAATTGTACGCTATAATGGCAGCTCAGATAGCTCTTGGGAAGTTCATAGAACATTCCGGCAAAGGTGATGCCTGGGTAGAAGCCAACGTCTTTGGCACAGCAACAACTAGACAGATTCTAAAGTACACTCTCTATAAGCGCGCTTTCCGAGTCCATATTTACATGTAATCATATACGGCACTGATTGAGATAGTCCTAGAGGAATTCTTTAAAGAAAATCTACAGTTAGAGGCAGTTTGACGTGAGGTTCTAAAGTCTGCAACAACAGCCTGTTAAGAGAAGAACAAGACCAGAAAGGCCGAGAGCACAAGCAGTTTGCCGTGAGGCTCTAAAGTCTGCACCAACAGCCTGTTAAGAGAAGAACAAAACCACAAAGGCCGAGAGCACAAAGTAAACTACCCACTATTTGCTGGATTGCCGAAACACTTGAAACACGGGACAGTCAAATGAACAGCCAATGACCTGTTTAAGTCCATTGTGAAATATCTGCATCAAGTCCAAACCATCCTGGTATTTGTGGCAGCATCACTCCGGCCTACATACATTGATGATATTCAAGACCTAAGAACCAACCACCAAAGCATCTGGACTGAACTTGGAACAAGCATCTCAGTCATCAAAACCGAAATCCCATTTGTGTCCTTTGGTGCATACTAAGCTTGTGAACACCTCAAAAGGATGGTGGAAGGCCCATTTTGTATTGACTGGTATTTCCAACAATGCCAATGAGATTCTTCATATCTGTCTGCAGACTTTGCCAATTAGTCATCTACGTTTTGACAAAAACAATCACGAAGAAGCAGATACGTTGGTAATACATCATGCAGTCCTGGCATCATATCAAAACGTCCCCGATTCTCAGCTCAAACTTTTTTCACCTCATACAGATGTTCTGGTACTCGTCATTGCCTACTATGACCGGCTTCTCAGAAATACTTCAGTCTCAATGGAATCTGGCATTTTGTAACATAGGTATTTTGTAACATAGGTGCACTAGGTGCTGCCCAGGCAAACCCTCTTCCGGCTTTCCATGCTATTACAGGGGCAGATAACACTGGTCGATTCTCCAGGATAGGCAAAACAACATGACTGAATATATATTTGGAAACGGACAGTGAAGTTGTCACTGCACTGCATACTCTTCGTAGTGCTTCTGAAGTAACAGGTGAACTTCTTGTTCACATTAGCCCGAAGGTCAGAAGTTGTGGTCCTATCGGCGAACTTTGAAAGCTGAAGTACCCGCCCACTGCGTGCTGCCGGGAACCACCCGTACATTTGCCGTGTTGTTAAGAGGGGCGGCGCACCATAGGGGGCTGGAAGGGGGGCTGGAAGGGGGGCTGGAGGGGGGGCTGGGGTCTATAGCCCTCACTTTTTCTGTGGTGCGCCGCCAATAAAAGAATAAATAATTTTGCCGAAGACTATACAAATTTCGGGGTGATAGTACCGGTTTTGTTATCCGTTCAGTACATATGAACCTTATTTAAGCAAGGGCAGATTAAACGACGTTGATATACTGTCCTTAGAAAATCGCGGTGGCACTAATGTAACCCCAAATCCGCCGATGTGTACAGTTTGTGAGGCATGAAACAGGGATGCTAATACGTAGCTGATTTTCTAAATTGGAAACACTATCAAGTGACTGTCATGACTAAATCAGAATTTCCACAGACGTACTAACGCCTGTCGGTCATTTTGGTCTCGTATCTTATGTACACCGATGCCTCGCTAATACTCGTGTGATCTACGTAGGTTTCATGAATTTTATGTCTACCGGAAGCACTGTTTGAATAGTATCATGGATTCTCATTATGTATTCGTCAGTGAGTGTGGTGGAAAATGAAAAAGGACAATAGGGACTATACAAAAGAGCCACGGATTTTGCTTTAACCCTGTATCTATTAGTGGTTCTGCGTTTGTTTCCTAAAAGAGTGAGGATTTAATATGCGACTGAGTCTTCGCTGGCAATATACTACTAAATCGCGGGTACGCGATCATCGTTTGCTCAGTCGGGAGCGAATTTTCAACAATCGGAGGGTTTGGCCGTTTTCAACGCGAGGCGAAAATGGCGACGAACAGATGTCAAAGTTAACGACATTGGCTTTGTCTCGCCATAATTTTGAAATAACTGTTGACATGGGAATGGTTTATTTTTCACAACTAAGATTTGCTTATTGAGCGATCTATCTCATTGATATTTTTGTCTTGAAATTGTATACGCCCTTTTTCCCAGGGGCACAAGAATAGTGAGGTGTCCGCCGGCATACTCATTAGGCCTAATAGAAGTTTTCAATGAAGCTTATCATGTATGCGAAAAACATTTTTTTTTTGATAATTCTACAGAACAAATTGAAAACAATATCACACTGTTTACTCTCCACGTTGCTGTGTCCTCGTATGAACAGCTGTAGGCTGATCCATGTAGACAAAAACTCAAATGATCGACGATTTTCCCCATTGTACAGAAGGCAGCATAAGGACAACAAAGGTCGGGTGGCACCAGTGGCCAAGATTCAAGTTTTCTAGATGACATAGTCCTGAATATTTGTAACAATGTGGGGGCGGCAATTTGGAGTTGTAAACACAACTGTTCTCAAGTGAAGTTAGCCATTGATTCAGGCGCAAGGTCTTCATTTGCAAGGGTTGCTTCTTTTCGCAAGGTTTTTAAATTACTTCTTGCTTGATCTCATGCGTTATGATTTGGAGCATTGTATCCATGCCCCTCTTTGTTCGAGAAAGCGCCCTTACGGCAACTGATACATTGCGATTTTTTAAAATTTGTCCTTGCAATTTTCGCATGCCCTCGCTTTATTTAACTGGGAGTTGGTATTTCCGTAGAGAGCTTAGAGAACTCCGTCGCCTGTGGAAGAGTGCAGTGGTGCACGAAAAAGCAGAAATTACTCACCTAACATATGAGGCGACTTTTGTCCCTCCACAAGGCAGAACGAGGTGCACAAAATAGAACGAAACGGTCAAGGCAGAGGGAGAAATTCATTAGGAACCTTACCAGTATGCTTCAAGGCTTTTAGGCAAGAGCAAAAGCGGACTGAACACTTACCTGCACCCAGGCAGACTTGGAGGATCACCTTGAGTTGAAAGATACTCCCCTTGGCGACTTCCCAGGTCTAGAGGCAGATTTACCAGACGAAGGTTTTGATCTGGGGGACATTAGGAAGTCAGAAATGGATAGCCCTGTGAAGAAAGCTCGATCGGGGTCAGCCCCTGGTCCAAGTAGACTTTCCTACAAGGTCAATGAGATGTGTCCCAAGTTGAGTGAAAGGCTCTGGGAGTTGTGTAAGATTCCCCAACCCAGGGGGGGCGAGCTGCAGGAGTTTACGTTCCAAAAGAAGAAGGCTCGAAGCAGATTAGGCAGTTTCGACCAATTTCACTGCTCAGTGTGGAGGGAAAGATCTACTTAGCGAACCTATGAGGCAGAATGACAGACTTCATGATTGTTACGGGGAGATTTTATGTAGGATGAACATGTCATTTATTTATCATTAAAGTATGATACAAACACATTAGAACTTGTAAACATTTACATGCCTTGTAAATGCTACATATTTGACCTATTGTTACGGGAGATTTTATGTAGGACGAACATGTCAGTTTATTTAACATTGATATGATTTAGATTAATAGACACATTACAAGTTGGGTAAGCTATGTGCGTGAGAAGTGTTAATTACGTATATAGTAGTTGTTGTGTAATTAATTAAAGGTATGATTTGTTTACTGAAATTGTTGCCTCCTATGAGTGCAAAGGAAATGAATCAACATATTTGCCTTTGACCATGTGTTTATGTTATGATAGCACATAAAAGCATGAAAATTTTGAGACATCCAGTTGAGAAAGCAAATAAAGTTTGACTGGAATAAAAACTTACAAAAAAATAGTGACGTTGCGTCGCATCTCACGGACTCAGCTTGGCTTGTGACGTTATCGTTATTCTGGCCAATTGGTGACGTTTTGACCAGACGGCGCGGCATTGACGTCAGAACACCAAGCCATACATGTGACAAATCGAATCTTAAACCGCCTCTTTCATTTGAAGAGGCTTATCAATGCGCTCATGGAGAGCTTCCTCTACACCCGTTCTGAACCAGGCGTGCGTTCAGTAGACGCTAGGACCTAGCTAAAACCTGGGAGTAATTTGAGATATTGGTCCTAGCTAAAACCTAGTCAAAGTCACGTCTTCTCATTTGAAATGCACGGCAATATCTCAGGTAATCTCGCGATGTCTTGCTTTTGAGCGAGGTCCTAGCGTTACTGAACGGGAGGCAGTCTTCCGCACAGTCTAGGATAGTAACATCATCAGTATTGAAATCTTGTCCAGTGCCGCACAGGCGGCTAAAAATAGCCGAATCATAGGTCACGCTTGCCCGTTTATCAGACTTTGAAAGGAGTTTTCAAATTTCCATCCAAACTTTTGAGGGTTATCGAGGATTACAGAGCATTATTTCGTTTCAGAGAACTGGACGGGAAAGCTGTTTTTAGTCTCTGTTACTAGGCCAGAATAGGGTTTGGTATTGTTTTAAAGATGTTCTAGTGTTTCATAAATTGGCCAATGCTGTAAAATCATGGCTTTTTGACAAACTGTGTCAAACCTCCTGAATATTAAATGCAGTGTTTCTGGTTCCTACTTTGTACTCGATGAAGTACTTTTTAAACTTAAAAGTGTTTGATATCAGATAAGTTTTTATTGAGATTCTGTTTATTTTCGTTATGTTGAAATTATGTTATTATTCTTTAGCACGTGCTTGTTAAAGCAGTGACTATAAAACCAGGCTCTGTCCAAAAAGCAAACTTTTGATTTGGACACCATACTGCCAAATTAGTTTTACCCGTTTCCTTTTACTCGATTTGCAAGAAGCTTACCGTTCATTATTTGCACGAAAATTTAAACTTTATAAATCATTCTGCCAGTGATAAGATCACTTAATGTCTTTCAAGTAAACTTTCAACATGGTCAAGTTTCGTTTGATGTTAAATATTCTTGATGTTAAATATTCGAGAACGAAAGTTCTGTGAAGTTTTCTTAGTTATATTTTCTTTTTCATAAAAATCCATAGCAAAACAAAACCAGTTTAGAATAATTTGGTGGACAAGGGGCATTGAACATAGTAGCACTTGACTTCCATCATTTTATAGTTCTACAGCGTATCTACCATTAGATGATTTGAGAAACTGTCGGCATTCACAACTTTAAAAACCTTTGAAAAATGAAAAATACAACTTTGGCAATTATGGTTGCTCTTAATTGGTGATATTGTATGGTGCATAATAGTGTTTTGAAGAACTGAGTTTGCAAGTCACAGTTTCATTTGAATCCTTTCAATCATTTGCAATTTGTGTTGTCAAAGAGAATTCAACAAGTACTATTACAGTGGCGGATTTAGAGAGGAGCCATGCCCCCCCACCTAAAATTCTCCCAGATTACATTCGGCGGTTTGAGGGTGCGAATGTCTGACGGGAAAAATCCTAGCTAATACTCTGTCCTGCCCCATCCCCCCAACTCAAAATCATGGATCCGCCCATGTATTATTACAAAAATTCTCTTTGATGGTGTTCCGAAGTGAACCAAATAACTCATTTCTAAGACGTAAACCAAGAGGTCTGAAGAGCACAATTATCCTTGTATCTACAAATTTTATTTCAGTTTTCTACGAGTTAGCTACAACACAGAAGTTTAGAAGAGGCCATTGGTAACTAATTCAGTTTTACAAATTCTACATGCACACTGTTTCAGATATGGCTTTCATGACTTTGTCTGTAAGCTGAAAAGCGAAAATCAAAACAACTTTCTAGTATCTCACTAATTATCACTAAGAATGAGGGAGCAATGTTTGAGTATGTCAACTTGATCAGAGCGGTATTGTATTTCACATTTTCCTTCCTTGTACTTTTCTGTTAAGCATCAGTGATGAAAAAGCACTGTGCAAAACCCAGTTTTTCAAAAATGTACAAAAACAAATCTGGTTCCTAAGTAAAAGTTCCCTAAATAATCTGCTGAAAGAAATGTGACATTGACAAAACACGAATATGGATTCTAAAGTATGGCTAACATGGTACATAAACCAAAAATACACAAACGTGTCACAATCAAAATATCATAATCTGCGGATTCAAGCTACACGACTTACAGTAATGAAATTGATCTTGAAGTGTTCCTTAGATAGATTACGAGAGAAATCTGGGCTTGGAAGGGGCTACCATGAAGATCGTCCTTGCTTGAATTGAGGCACAAAAACTTGGCAATGGTATGCCACAGTTGGTCATAATTTTTAGTAAGAATGGTATTGAGCAGCAGTGAACTGTCATTTCTTTCCATGCCCACAAACCAACTCTCATCTAAATAAGGAACTTTGTGATGACAAGTGGTCTAAATCGATAACTTCTTTGATGGGGTGCAGGGTTATGGCACTTTAACAATAACTATAATAATTACTGGCTTAAAGACAGGTTCGATGGATGGGAAGTCACCCATCTAAATACCCTGTCTCATACATTCCTAGTACCCTAAGTAAGTACCCTCAGGTGCTAACTGGCCTATCTATTGTCAATGTTATAGGGTTTCTCACATCAGGTGCAATGACATCACAGTAAGTTCAATGAACCAATGTTAACAGACATAGTAACAGACTATCTGTGAACAATTTATTGCTGCACAAATTACATTTAATTTTATGAATGTGACAGTCTATAGTAAAGGACAACAAGCATTGACAGTATGCCTTAAAATTCTTTTTCTTAGGCACATTGTGAACTTTTCCATGAACCCATCACCCCACGAACCTAGCAAGATATGTGACTGGGATACATCCAGTGCAAATATTAAAGGCCCAATGACCAAGGGTCATCCATAAAATACTTTATCTGAAATGTGTTGACATTTGTTCAGTACAAAGTACTAGGAATACATTGGGCGTTGATCAAGGTCCTTAC
>NMRA01000416.1:204913-233583 GCA_002633005.1 Phoronis australis | reverse complement strand
CATGCGAGTGTCGCTGCTATCACATTTGAAGATATGGACGACGAGTGCGGTGGCACTGCGTCAGTCGATACCCCTGGTGTATCCGGAAAACTCGAAACTTATCGTGATGTGCAAATCAATCCTGATTTGACTAGCGACCAAAAAGATGCTTTGATACGAATGGTGGAAGAATATGCAGACATATTCTCATCAAAGCCAGGAACAACTGGTCTAATTGAACATAAGATTGAGTTGAGGGACAAGGACCCCATACGGTCTAATCCTTACCCAGTTCCATATTCTCTTTATGGAGATATGAAACGAGAAATTGATGACATGTTGAGAATGGGGATCATTGAGCCTTCTGAATCTCCATACTGTTCGCCACTTGTCATTGTCAAGAAGAAGGACGGAGGTGTCCGATATTGTCAAGACATGCGGAAGGTTAACAAAGTCACTAAATTTGATTGTGAAGGAATGCCTGATCCCGAGGCTATCTTTACAAAGTGTGCAAGTGACAGATTTTTCAGCAAAATTGATTTTTACAAAGGTTATTGGCAGATTCCTATGGAAGACACTTCCAAAGAAATCACAGCATTCACGACACCTTTTGGTCATTATCAGTATATCAAGATGCCATTTGGGCTAGTGAACAGTGGGGCTACCTACAATAAAATGATGAGAAAATTGTTGGGAGACATGTCAAATGTCGACAATTTCGTCGATGACGTTTTGCTTCACACGTCGGATTGGGACCATCACATAAGTCAGATGAAAGTTTTGTTTAATAAGGTTCGTAAAGCCAACCTAACCGTTAAACCGTCAAAGTGTTTTCTTGGGTATTCTGATATTGAATTCACTGGACATCGTCTTAAGGATGGCTTTCTTATGATGCAAGCGGAAAAAACTGAAAAAAATGAAAGCCACTGCAGTTCCAAAAACCAAGCGCCAACTTCGTTCATTTTATTATCGGAAATTCATTAAGGATTATTCCGATAAAGTTCTTCCGTTAACTGAGCTAACCAAGAAGGGTAAACCTGAAAAGCTTACATGGGGTGAAGAACAAGCTAAAGCATTTGAGACGATCAAGCATGAGCTTTGCCAAAGGCCAGTTTTGAAACTTCCTAAGACAGAGGAAATCTTTTATTTACAAACAGACGCTTCAGACGTTGGTCTGGGTGCTTGCTTAATGCAGATGCACGAAGGAGCATTATTTCCTGTAGCTTATGCTAGTAAAAAATTAAGTGAACGGGAACAGAGATATTCCGTTATGGAACGCGAGTGCATGGCAATCTGTTGGGCAATCAATACGTTTAGAGTTTACCTTTATGGGAACGAATTTGTTCTGCAGACCGACCATCAGTCACTGTCCTATTTGCACAAAGCCAAATTAATTAATCAGAAGATTATAAGGTAGGCCATGTCCTTGCAACCATTTTGCTTCAGAGTGGAATACATTAAGGGTGATAGCAATGTTGGAGCAGATTTCCTCAGTCGTCATGTTTAATGTTATGATGTGTAGTTGGAACATAAATTCATTCCCATGTTCATCCTTAAAGGGGGAAATGTGTTACGGGGAGATTTTATGTAGGATGAACATGTCATTTATTTATCATTAAAGTATGATACAAACACATTAGAACTTGGGTTGACTATGTATATGAGAATAATATTACATGAGAAGTATGAGTATTAATTAAGTATATAGTGGTTGTTGTGTAACTAATTAAGGGTATNGAGTGATCCCTGTCTGGTCTGTAACAACCCGGAGGTGCCACTCACGGTAAGTCCACTGTCACTGTTCTAAAGATGTGGTACAATCTAAGCGTTGCCTTCGTGGTGAGGTCAATTTTAATTAGCTAATAGGCTTCTGTCGAGGAGACGAGAGCGACTTTCCATTTTCAGAAGATTTGGACATATTCTATATCACCTAGTAACCATTTTAAACGTTAGTTGTGCTTTTTGGCATCTGCCTCTAACCACCAACCTGTTTGAAAGATCATATGAAATTTGGCAGATGTGTTCCTGATGAGAATCCAGCTGCTGACATAGATTTTTCTGGCATTTGACTACTGTAGTGCCCCCCAGTGGCAACTCTGATTTTTGCTTCCACGGTGTTACGGGGAGATTTTATGTAGGATGAACATGTCATTTATTTATCATTAAAGTATGATACAAACACATTAGAACTTGGGTTGACTATGTACATGAGAATAATATTACGTGAGAAGTATAAGTATTAATTTAGTATATAGTGGTTGTTGTGTATTAATTAAGGGTATTAGTTGTTTACTGAAATTTATTGCCTCCTATGAGTGCATAGGAAATGAATCAGCATATTTGTCTCTAACCATGTGTTTATGCTCTGCTAGCAGAATTATGTAACTTTAAATTCACCGGAATTGGTCAACTGTGGGGTTAGCCAGTTCTGACAACAACAATAGTCTTGTTATTATTCAGCAGAAATTACTTAAAGATTTGTCTGTCCGTGACCATATTTGACGAAAGCTTAGGTTCATATGTGGAATCTTATGATGTTGTTCTTGGAAGTTGTTTTGGAACTATGAGTACATTTGGAGGAAGTTGGTGGGTTTTATGTTTTGATCTAACCCGCCCACCTTTATTCTGTTTGAGTATAAGTATACCGTTAGCTTTTCAAGAAGACATATTTCCAACGAGAGGCAACCAGATTGGTATAGAGGTATTAGATATTTCTTGGAGAGAGGCAACCAGCTTGCTAGAGAGATATCGCAGATATTCCTGAAGAGATGCTACTGGTTTGCTGAGAAATATCACAAGCTGTAGAAATTCGATGGACTGAATTTGAAAGAGGGTACATTGCATCTAGAATTCGATGGACTGAATTCATGTTAACATATATGTTGTTCGATGGACTGAACTTCATAGTTATTCCGAAGCATTTCATCAAGTGAAGACTGCTTGGAAGACTGGATCGAATGATCAAGAGAAGAGGAAACTCCTCATAACAAGTATAACACTGGATCCAAGGCCGACGCCAGGAATGAGAAACGTGATCACAGACTGATTAAATTAGGCTTCTTTATTAATCTTTATGATTATTCATTTAGGGAAATTCAAACATTTAGTCAATATACTCATTATTACATCCAAATCAAATTGTGTTATTTCAACCGCCTACCGGCAAGATATAAACCACGTGACAATGATCAAGAATAAGTATATTTTCACATCTTCACAGAAAGGTGGGGTATCGGTCTTTTCTGGATGCCTGGAACATAATTCTATCATAAGTGAACTTATACACCGAGCGAAGAAGGGCAAGAAGAATCTGTCGATGTTGTGGCTCGACATGGCAAATGCGTATGGTTCTGTACCACATGTGTTAGTTTATCTTGCCATGGACATCTACCATATTCCTGAGAAAGTCAAGAGTATAGTGAAGTCATACTACAGCTCCTGTGTGATGCGTTTCACGGTCGGCAACTTCACTACGAAGTGGCAACACCTAGAGAAAGGCATTATGACGGGCTGCATCATTTCAGTCATCCTGTTTATCATGGCAATGAACGTCCTGCTTAAGAGAGCCCAATCTGAGTGGAGAGATTCCAAGCTAGATGAAGTCAGACAGCCATCATGTAGAGCTTTTGTTGACGACATTACGATTGTGACAGAGTCACCTGTGGGTTCCAGAACAATTCTTCGTTGCCTAGAAGAGCTCACTAAATGGACCCGCATGACATTCAAGGCAGAGAATTCCAGATCTCTAATTATCAACAAAGGCGTGTTGCTCAAGAGACAAACGTTATCGATAGCAGGTTGCACAATTCCAACAATAAGTGAACAACCGGTCAAGTGCCTTGGCAAGTACTATGATAGCAGCCTACGAGACACATCCCGTGTCAAGGATGTGAAAGCCCAGCTCAAGGTATGGCTTGAGAAGATCGATAAAGACGGAATACCCGGATGATTCAAGCTCTGATGCTACCAGTTCATCTTGCTCCCGAAGCTTATGTGAACCCTGTTAATCTACGACGTCACGTCCTCTTCAGTAAAGGAAATGGAAAGAGCAGCGAGCCGGTTCATTCGAAAGTGGCTTGGTCTACCTGTATCATTCAGCAACGTCGGGCAGTACTGCATGTCATCGAAACTTGTTCTACCGGTCTCATCTGTTGTAGTATAGCCGATGTTTCGGATGAAATGCGGTTTATTCTGAGAGCAGACTAAAACAATACCACGCTAAAATGGCTGCTCACTGAAGATTCGCCAGAGTGAGGCTGTCCACTCCAATACTAAAACTACTCAATAGATGTCACTACAAGACAGTACATCACACCCCTCCCCATCCCGTTAAAGTATGCCACGTTAGTAACGTCCATTTTAAGTGTAGTAATTAATGTCTCTTCAACAAACGTCTGACTAGTATCTGATTAAAATGTCAAAGAACTGGTTAACTACTCCAACTCCTTAGTGTCTACAAGTTCAGTTTATCAACAGGCTTCCGTACTCGCACGGAACGCCGGAGAGGGGGGGCCTCAGGGCTAGCACTTTCCACAGCGCCGTTTGTTTCAGCANGTCGTGTAGTTCATTCATAACAGCATCGCGACCTTGGGGTGGGACAACTACTCTGGCACCCCACAACACGCAGCCGTGCAGCACTGATAACTCGTCCTTCCGAGAAAAGAACGGCTTGATGTCTTCATCCACGTCTGAATTACTCCAGCCGGTCAGTACGTGTCTACGAACGCGCGAGAGAAGTGGATCTCGATCTGTCCACTTCCTCAGATCAAATGATGAAACTTGCGTATACGTTAAATGATCCAACAAACGCACTTCCTCTCCGACGGCAACCGAATTCACTGAAGCAGGTAATGGGAATCGAGACAGACAGTCAGCATTATCAACTTTCGACCCAGGCTTATACACGAGTTTGTAGTCATATGCCGCCAAAACTAGCGACCACCGAATGATACGTCAAGAAGCCATAGCTGGAATTCCACGCTGTTCACCGAATATTCCAAGTAATGGCTTGTGATCTGAAAAGATCTCGAAACTACGGCCTAGCAAATACTTGGAAAACTTTTCTACGGCTCACACGACCGCCAAACCCTCCTTCTCCGTCTGGGAGTAATTCCTTTCCGCGGCGGATAGTGTACGCGACGCATAGACTACCGGCTATACGCCGCTTTCGACCGCCTGCTCTAACACTGCCCCCAAGCCGAACGAAGAAGCATCGATCGTAATCGATAACGGTTTACTTGGGTCGTAGTGTCATAACAAAGTGTTCGACGTCAAAAGTTCTTTCGCGGCGTTGAAAGAGTCCTCCTCCTTCTGTGTCCATCTCCAAGGGATGTTCTTCTTTTCCAGCGCGTAGAGTGGGGCCAACACGTCCGCAGCACGTGGCAAAAACCGGTGATAGTACTTCACCATACCACAAAAAGTAGCAACCTCAGACTTATCCTTTGGAACCGGAAACCGACGAACGCTTTCTACTTTTTCCTCAAGAGGGTGTATCCCTTGGGCCGTAATCCGGTGGCCCAAGTACCGCACCTCGGACTGCAAAAACTTGCACTTCGCTCTGTTTAAGCGCAATCCGCAACTACTGAGGCGTTCCAAAACTGACTTAAGGTTCTCGCGATGCTCGGCAATCGACGAACCCATGACAATGATATCATCAAGATAAACGGCGCAACCGGGTATCCCTCTCAGCACATTTTCCATGGCACGCTGGAAAATCCCGACAGCTGAGTGCAACCCAAACGGTAACCGTTGGTACGCATATAACCCCTTATGGGTGTTTATCACCAGCAATCTCTGAGCCTCCTCCGAAAGCTTTTAAAGTTGGTGATACGCACTACTCAAATCGAGTGTCGAGAAAGCTTGCCCTTGTGACAACTTCGCAAAAATATCTTCAGGCACGGGTAAGGGATATTGTGTCATGGCACTCGCAGGATTCAGCGTCTGTTTAAAGTTTAAATCACTTAGCCTGTTTCACATATTTTGTTTCAGATAATAAATAAGACTTGGGTACAAAGGTTATTAGTTTCTACACATAAACGTCAAGTATATTCTGCCTTACAAAAGTAGTTTTGTCATGTCTTTTCCTTTACAAATTGCTAATATTTCTCCAACTATTCTGTTACAGGTGAGAGGAAACAACTGAAACCAACCGCCCGACCAAGTGAAAAGCAATCCTTCAGCAATAACCTCTGAGAATTGAACGTAATTCAGAAAATAGCACTTGATATGCTTGATTATGGACTCCGTTGCAATGTTGTTTCTTTCTGTGCTTTTTCAGTTTGCCATTTGTTTTTAAATACACTGATAATTGTTTATTCTCGAATCTTGTGCATAGCAGATTCTTATCCAGCTAGCTACAATTGAAAACATACAATAAGACAATCGATGCAGTCACTGAATGTCATTTCCCCACAATGTGTACCAAATTGAAAAGTTTTTACCAATAGTATAAAGCCTTTCTTCTGAAAGGAAAATTTAATGTC
Source organism: Phoronis australis (assembly GCA_002633005.1). Lineage (NCBI taxonomy): Eukaryota > Metazoa > Phoronida > Phoronidae > Phoronis > Phoronis australis. Next base: position 227,122 of record NMRA01000416.1, on the reverse strand, counting down.
ACTCAGCTTTTGGCTTTCATTTCACTGGGATCCAGTTTCAATGGCCTATAGAAGCGCTTGTAAAAAAGGTCCAGTTTCGACACGTGGCTTTTTTCACGTAACCTCATTCAGCCTCAATAACATCCACAGTTAGACCCTTGAAGGTAAACACAGCAGCATATCACTTGAATCGTTTTGAGCCCAAAATCAGACCCTTGAAGTAGACCAGAGTGTCACTAGGTGTTCTTCAGCTTCAGTCCCTCATGTTTCTTCCAGGAAAGGAAATAACCTATTGTCCACACATGACTCATTGCCAATGAAAGGGCATCCTCACCAACAAGGCTTACTTGGGTAGCAGTCAGATATCGTTCGTCTGAATACACAGACAGTCCACTGGCACATTGTCTTATGGTAACTTAGTACTGCTATTCACATTTCTCCGGAGCCACTGACTTGTACATTGTGCCATGCAGCACTGCTGGTGTGTGGAAGTGCTGTGGGAAGAGAATGGAGTAACAAAGCTTGTCTATGATACAGCTTGAAGTGGCTTTAAAAAAATGTCACTGAACCTGAGCAAATATTGAAATATGAATTATTAAGTACTCCAGATTGCCTCAAAAATGTTATCCCTGTTATTCAAAAATATATGGTGACTGCCGTACAGTTTCACATAAAATTAAATAATTACTATTTTCAGAAACTAAGGGGAAGCATTGCATAAAACTGTGTCTTTATTTTTCATTCGTAGCCATAACAATTCTTTAAACGCATAACTTGTCTGCAAAATATACAAGTTTTTTGAGACAACTTCAAGCCTTTGTTAACCATTTTCAAGCCTTTTTAATTTTGATACTTTCATCAATTTTAAACTCTGATTACGGGTTCATGGGTCTGTCAAGAATACTTCTAGTCTAACGTTGAGGGAACCGTTTCTCAGACTTTTGATTTTTCTTCTAATAGAAGATATGAAGACTTGGGTAATTTAAAAATGATGATTAATCTTTCTGTTGTTTAAGAGTAATTACAAATCGTAAGGCACCATCAAAAATGCAATTTTCACAAAAATGGCAGTCATTTGAATTTATAACGACTTGCAGCATTTCAAGGCATGAGTTAAGACTATTCAGTCACTGTGAATTCAGAAAATGTAATATATTTCCATGGGTTTACAATTGATACAAGTAGCAAAACTGTTTCAAGAAATCAACTTGAAGGGACTTCATGAAGGTTAAGAATTACCTCGCCATGCTCTTTTCCCAAACATGTATTACCTGTTATTTCCACACATTCAGTTGTACCAAATATTACAACCCCAACTCCCCATGCCAATCCCCCGCTAAGGACCTGAATAAGTAAATTAACAAAATGACTTACATACCTTTCTTTAAAAATAGTTGTTCCTTTTCAAAGGCTTTGTTCGTTGCCTCCAATATTGAAAGTAAGTTTTGACAAAAGACCTGCACTGGATGGGAAGATCTTGTTGGTTAGCTGCAGTCAAATGCTAAAAACCAATTTTCGTCCATTCAGGGACGGTGCAAAAGTGATGCATATCTCCTCTGCACGGTACAAGCCCTCAAACCTAAAAACCAAAGGTTACGTGAAAACAGACGTGATAGATTTCCATTTCAACGTGTAATAGATTTCCAGAAGACATATGATAGGGAGTAAACAAATAATCTAATGCAATGGATATTTGTCACGTACCCCGCTTTGCCATTGGGCTTGGATTGTAATCTTAACTCATTAACCTGTATCGAGTTGACAGCATAAACTTTCAGCATTGATTGATGTAACTGTCACTGATAAACTGTTAGAAATCATTCCAAACAATAATAATGCTTTGATGTACGAAAAAATACCGATTGCTACGTCAAGTATCGTATCACATATCACAACAAACAAAGATTAACCCACCTGGCGACTGCCGGGAAGTCGACATCGGCGAGTACCTCAGTTAACAGGCATCGGTAGAATGATCATGAAATAATCGTTAAAATAATCACAAACCTTACCTTTGTATAAGGTCGTGCTTACTTCCTCTCATAGAAGCACCCTTTTCACGCAATCTCAGATTCAGTTGGCACGGCTGCAAGCCAGTTGACCATGTATTTAAAGAGCTCGCGAAATCGAGGCTGTTAATCTATCACCACTAGTACACGCGCGCCTTCTAGTTATTGTAGATATTCCGAATAGCCCCATTATTCTCACAGCAGTACAGAGTACATGGCTGGTCTTTTCAGTACGTCTACCAGGACTATATGAAGCTCAGAGATCGCGGACACGAGCCCTCGGTAATCAGTGCTGTATTGGTAAACTTAGAGGTAAGAAGGCGCCAAAAGCCCACCGTATCACTTTGAGCACTGAACGTAACTTACGGCACGTAGGCGCTACGTTCAAATGTCAAATGGTGTTTGGCTGCGCCTACGTGCGCCTACGCCCCACTACAGTATTGTCTGTAATACTTCTGCAGCCTGTTACTGCCGATATTTAGTAGGGCATTTTAAGCTGTACTAATCCTTGTTGCTAAGCGGAATATGTCCTTGCCACTCAGTATTTTTTGCATTTACCTGTCTCCGACACTGGTTCGTTTGCAACTGTTTTATGTGTAAGTTAGTTCCACATAGACGTCTAGGCGCAAGTCGAAAGAATAACTAAAACCGAATAACTTCATTAAAGGACATAAAACTAATGAAGCTACAGAAGTGATCAAAGGGATCCAAGACTCCAGTTTGTTGAAAACACGTATACGATTCATGATGCTTCTTGGCTTAATCAATCCACCATGTTTGGCTACCCATGTGGCACTGCAATAGGGGCGGTGGCGAAATTGGCTGTAAATAAGAAGTGGACGAGGCGAAGAAATGAAGAAAGTGATACCGTTATCGTCCCGACCTCCCAGGTGCCGGAATCCTGTGCACGCCTCGTCGACTATTTAAGAAACCGCCGATGCACGTTCTTTAATATGGTTGACACCGTAAAACTTGGGGCCCGTCCCAGGAAACTGGGTTAAGTTAATTTTTCTTCATAGGCTAGCATTAGTTTGCCTTTGAATAAAGAATTTTAGACCTCCATAGACCGACTGTGTTTCGTATACCATTCCTCTGTGGCTTATGAGGTAATTCTTTTGTGACATACTGTATATTGTCGCACTAACACATATGATTGTCCGGACGTCAGTATGTGTTGACGTTGACGGCATATATTGTTGGACTAGGTACTATTGTATATATATTACCGTCGCGGGTGACAATATGCGTCGAGTGCGCCAATATACCTAACAGTAGAATGCTCTGTTCGGGGTGAAGCCACGCTGTCTCCCTGTCAAACTGATTTTAACTGTTGGTTGGGAAAGCCTTTTCGTTACGGCAAATCCCGACCCACATTGCAACTCTGTCAAGAGAGTGATTAGTTCCAATTAAAGTCCGTGTTTTTCTATAAATAAAATGTTATTGTACAGTAAGAAATTCACTTTGTCTACATCAAGTGTTATGATCAGAAACAAGAGTCTCTGTAATACCCGCGAATACACTCACTTTCTGCCTTGCAGAGCTTCAAAGTCTTTTGCTGCCTTCTATCCACTTCTCTTACAAGCCTGCTTACAATTTTGCCCATCTCCTTACAACGCTTCATCTCAGCTTCATAATACTTGCCAGGTTGTTCTGTACCCTTTAATTAAAACGTACGTATGGGATTAACATAGCTGTCTGGGGGATAATGGAAAGCACCGGAATGTCGAATCTTTGCAATACAATTAGCGGCGAACATGCTACAAGACATTGATTTAAAATACATTAACAAAGTTGTCTGAGTTTTGAACTGGTACAGTGAGTTCAATAACTTTTTGTCTTATTGATACATTGTTTTATCACAAAACGTATTATATATGGAAGCCTCGGGAAGGAATACGTTCGAAACAAACATTCCTGCACAAGTGTAAACAAATAAACAAAAGCTATCCCGGTAACATCTGGATCTGCGAAAAAATCAAGTTAGTATATCAGTTTCGACTGTTTTCTTTGCGAAAAGCCACATTGCAATGTTGGTTATCTGCTATTTGGAATCAATTACTTACTCTTTCCTGATCTTCAAATCGTTAACACAATATTCCATCATATCTTTGATCATTTTAACTGGTAAATTACCATACATATTTCCCTCAGGTTCTGACATTTTGGCACCATGAATGTATACCGCAATGTGCGTAACTTTAGCTATAGCGCTCTTACGAAACAATATGTGACGTATATGTACTATGACGTCAAAAACAGGAAACGTTCATCACATTGTTCGCTTTACTTGAAAACTACAAACGAGAAATTGATGGTTTGGACATCCCCTTCGCCCCGGCCGCCGCCCGTGCATTATATCTTCAGATAACAACCATGGTTATCATAATGAACTATCAATGTCAATTTTGTGTGGTGTTTCATCATGTTTTAACTAGTGAATGTCACAGACAAAAAATCCTACGACCCAGTTACAAGTGATTTCAACGGTTATTAAGGTGTTAAGACATGTTTCAAGGAAACCTATAGCGTAATTGTAGGAGAAAAATGAAAAAAACCTCCGCACTTGTCACATCTGAAGCCGACCGATTAGCTACTTAATCGGAAGCACGTCTTGGCGCAAAACACCACCCCTCATCCACCACAACCCCTCACCACTCCAGTAAATGCCGATTCCATAAAGTCTACCTTCACATGTGCGCGCACCCAGCCTAAAATATGGGGGGGCTCGAATATTCCAGTATGTGGACCTTTAACTGCAAACTGAATTGGGAACTAAAAACAAAAAAACGGGTACTACGTTCAGACCTGTGAATTCTGCATTCGTGCCGAATTCCTGTGGACTTTTGTTTCGTTTTCTCAGACTTTTTGTTTCTCTGAGGCGGACCTTTTTGCCCACTTCGCCAAATGGGGTTCCTCGTTTGAACCCCCCAAAGCCCCCCCCCCTGCATGGGTGCTTCAAGCTTACAACTTGCACCTTACTCATTACATCAACGACGTTCTCACTCACGACACGTCTTCTACTTTCCAGTCACCTCCTCCGCACAACTCTTTCGCCTTCTCCAATCCTCATATATCATGCGAACTCACGAGTCCAGCAAATTCCATCGAATCCACAACCGCTTATACCCTCTCACGAATACCACTCGATTAATGCAGGCCGTCTTTCCTTCTCATTTAACCGAAGTCCAATACCAGTGGGTCCAAATCTCCCTCACCCCCATTCTTTTATCTGGTGGCAACTCTCTTATGGCCAAGACCGACATCCGTTTGGTTCTCGCCGCCTACAAATTCCTAGGTTTCAACTGGAAATGTCAATATTGCTACGACCGCTGTCTTTCCTTCGAGTAATCTTCATCTTGCAACCTCTAAGAAACATATCAGCATATCTTTCAAAATTCCAAGACTTCTTCCTCATTGATCCTCCGAGCTTCACAAAATGTTCCCAACACACTTCCCCTCTTTTCTCAATCTCCACTGGCGTCACTTGTCAGTAACCCCAATGTATTCCAACCTTTATACCATCCCTCTGATTTTTCTACATTACTATTTCCACGATTGTTACTTTAATTTATTTCATAGTTAATGTGTATTTTATACTCAACCAATATCTACCGCCATGGCCCCCTTAAAATTATCCCAGATTCCATTTGGCAGTTCGAGTTGCTTATGTTTGATGGGCAAAATCCTGGCTCATTAATACTCTACCCTGCCCTCCCCCCGAACTCAAAACCCTGGATCCGCCCCTGAGTGATAGAACACTCGGCAGCTGTACCTAGACTTGGGCACACGTTGTTCACCCTCCGGGTTTGGCACTCGGAGTTAGGGTTGGTCATCCGGCAGCATACTGTAACTAGCCTTGCAAAATATTTCGGTTTCAAGCCAATCCGCTGGCTCTTATTTCGTGCGTCCCTGATTGTCATTGCCCATCTTACCAGAAATCATTATTTTTACTTATTTCAATGTATTAGTTATCGTATTCCTTGTACTTCCGCCAACCTTGGGGTTTCCTTTTCATCTCTGGTAATGGGCCTGTGACGCACGTAAATTTGTATGGACATATGTTGATTATAAATGGAATTTCACTCGTTATTTAGCTGAACATGCGTTTTGATTAAACTCTCAGATCTGAGAAACAAAGACAGTGCCATCCTTGAATGTTTTTTTTTTTTACATTTTAAGCTACCCCGATGTTTTGGTTTTCATCGCTCAAGCCAGGGTTTGCGAATACAGTAAAGGAATGAAACTGCGTAACAGGCCATCCGTCCAATCCTCAGCCAGTTAAAAGGCGTTCGTCGTCTATTAATTTCAAGTAGATGTTCGCTTTTCAAATGGACTCTGCGTTTACCACTTTGTCTAGTAAGATAAACTTACATCATTGTCAGTCAAGTTGTATCTCACGACTCGTGAAAACTTGTCATGTCGAGACGACCAAGCATTATGAGTATTCCAAATATCCGAGGCAGGCAGAGACCGAAGTTCAAAATAATACGACCAGAGCGGTGAATTTTCTACCAGTTTTGAACTCGCCCGTCCGATAACACTCTATTCACGCGGCGGACATTAAAATCCAAAGCGAGGCTCACTGCGATAAACAAAGCGGAAATTTACATTGTGTGAGTTAAATGGCCGGTCTTTGGAGTCCAACCTGAATATTAAATCTTAAAAAATGTGTCAATAGTTAACCACAGAGACGTAGAAAAATACAGTTAAAGAACAAGTCAATGCACCAAAGAGTTGTCTGACGAAAGGATATAGGTTTTTTCCGGAAAACTAGGTTCGAAACATGAAAAGTAAACATGACCAAATTGCGGCAATCGTAGTGTTACGGATTAAGTATCATGCTGAATGCAGGTTTACGTTTCTTCTTGTAAATTTTTGATAAAAATGCTTTCTACACGAACCAGGTCATCTGCTTGGATTGTTGACGAGTTGGAGATATATTCGACAGTGGTGGCTCATGGCATTTTGCTGTCATGTGCAATTAGTCACATCTGGTTTAATTTGTTGATCAAAAATATTAACATCAAGCCTATGTCCTGGTGAGGTAGGGACTATTGGGACTAACAAGTGATTTGTCATTGATCTGAAAGAATAAGTGATGTTATTAATTATATTTTTTATTAAAATAAAAAACCAAGCTCGTAATTGAAAATAAAAATTATTTGACCATTTTTTAAATTTTGAAACAAATAAAAAACGAGCACAGCCTCAGAAATCGCTCTTGCATTATATCCAGGTTCTTATTCACTCCATTGCACACATTCACAAGTAATTATTTGACCATCAATTCTGTTTTCTTGGTTTTAATAATTCTTGTCTACGTCTATTTCATGTGTTAGGTTTCAAATATCAATCTGGACCAAGTTGAATTTTAAAATTAAAACACCTTACTCGTTCGTCCAAAGCATATCCTTGTTTTTGAGCTCAATTTCAGTTAACTGCAGAGAGCAAACATAGTTATTATGTTTCTTCTGGAGCCTCGTTCATCCGCGGAAACGTGCTTGTGTGCCTTCGTGAGAGCAGGCCCGTAGGAAGGAAAAAATTATTGGGGGGCACAAACCAATTTGACTTCGCCAACCTACCACCTTCATGTGCTATCATCTGCCCTCCNCCGTTCTCTGATTCTCTGGATGTCACCATATTTGTACCGAACCCCCCCCCCATGTCCGCCATAGGTGGGGATAATACCGGGGAAGCAGCCACAGGGATTTGAGTAACCGTTGTGAACCAACAAAGTTACACGAAGAGTAAGAATGGGTCTAGAGTAGATGGGAGCTGCCTGAAGTAACTATAGCTGTGGTTCCAACAGTGGGTTCGTACCTAGTACTCAACTCTGGGTCGAAGGTCAAAATTCGTTTTATTACGATCCAGTTTCCGGAAAACTTCATTTTATTATCGCCATTCTTCGAAGTAATTTTTGGAAAGGGGTGATGTCCCGAGGTGCCTGGTATGAGTGCCTTTGTGGCCGTTTCAGAATTTCTTGATCCTGTGGAACACAGTCTGTAGTCCAGTTTCTGGTTGCTGGGATCGGGAAATGATGCAGAGTGTGTCCCAAAAATGCACACACTTCAACGTCTGGGCCCAGTTGCATAAAAGTTATACGCCGAATAACAACAATGACGTCGCATTATCACGCGTCACGTTGTTTTTGTTGAACAATGCACCAGACGTCACGCAACAATCAAACTTATCCAGCGAATAACATTTGAAGCTTTATGCAACCCAGCCCTGGAGTTCAAATTCAGTAACTGAGATACTGCGCAGGCCTACTTCATGGTTACTTCTTATTTGTATCGTGGGTGCGCCTGTCAGGACGTGCTCCGTGCATGCACGTACCGGGTATGGGGATTCCCTCCCCATTTGGCAAAGTGGGTAAAAAGGTCCACCTCAGAGAAACAAACAATCTAGGAAAAATGACGCAAAAATCCCTAAAAAGGCAGGATTCGGCGTATGCACAATTCGTAGCCCTGAACAAACCCCGTATTCGTTTTTTTTTTCTTTAGTAAAAGGTCCACATCCTCAAAAATTCGACCACCCTATATTTTATGCAGCGTGCGCGCATGCCGTGTGTGTAGTATGCAAGCGAAATGCAAGCAAACGATTCAGTTTTGAAGAACAAGGGTGCCATGCCCCCCCTAAAATCCTACCAGATACCATTTGGGAGTTCGGGTGCGCGCAAGGAGGGGCTCGTCGGGGTGAATAAACAACATATAGTCCCTGAACAAACCCCATTTACCGTTTTTTTATATTTTTTAGTCAACAGGTCCACAGGTCCGTAACCCCAAACATTCGAGGCCTTTGCGTCCCCATAGGCTGGGCGCGCGCATCTGTCGAAATTCTGGTTATTCCCGTGTCCTGCCCCCCTCTAACTCAAAATCCTGGATCCGCCCCTGCTACCTTTCAGGTTTTAGGCGTGTTCATTGCAACAGAATCTAAAATAAAAGAGTAGGAAACAACTGGATGACCACCTGGGATTGCCACTTTTAAGTCTAAGGCTTACTTTAACTTGCTGTTATGAGAATCAAACACAAGTACGATTTTATAGTTGATCTAGACTTTGTAAGGGATGGTAAATTCTTTTGGACTTTGCCACCATTTCCTGTTGTCATTGCATGGAAATCATTTTGGGTTACCTCAGTTGCGATAGAACGGTACCACAACTCAAACGAGTACGTCTGATCCTCTTCTGTGAGTGACAATTAAGCATTCTCCCTTAGAAAGAAGTTTTAGCACTGATGTAAGCAAACTATTGTTTACAGCTTAACATATATGAAACGCTTTTTGTTGTCATCAATCCATTACAAAAACATATCAAGTACCCTAGGTTTCAAAACCTAATGAAACACACACTTACACGTGCGTGCATCCAGACTAAAATTATGGGGGGCTCGAATTTTTTGGTTTGCGGACCTTTTACTAAAAACAAATCAACGAGGGCTTTTTGGACTTTTGTTTCTCGTTTGCTCGGACTTTTTGTTTTATTGAGAATGACCTGATTCGCCAAATTGGGAGTTCGTTGGAGTCCCCAACCCCCTCCCCTCCGGTTGCCCCCACGCTACATAAAATAAAATTATTTATCAATTAACGATTGGGTGTGTAAATGATACTAATAATATAAAATTCAAGAGCATTTGTTTATAGGTACTGTGAGTACATGCATTGTTATTTTCAATCTTTTAGGGGTATTTTGGTGCTGTCTTGTGATTGAAGTCTCCGATCTATATCTCCCGTTCTGGTCATATCTCCACTGTCACATATGAATCAGTCTCAGTGCCTACCTGAAGTGTGTTGCAGGTCAAATAGAATAAACATAGACATATAGGGCACAGACTACTGAACATGGAATTCCAGGAACTACGGTGGATGTTGAAGCAATACAGTCACGTCCATGTGGCCCATGACCCGTTTTAGTGACCACTGTGTAATTGACTTGTTTACTTCAATATTGTTAAACAAGTATATGGGGGGGAGTTTGATTAAACATATAGTAGCCAAAATAGTCTGGAAGCAAGAAAACGCCCAAAAGTTGCAAATGTATTTCTGCTATCATTTTTAGATCGGTCTTTGAATTTTTTTATTTTATTTATTTATTGTGATATTTAAAATGAGGGTGGCCTCTTCAGTGATAGCACTGCTTTCCAAGAGGGTCCTCAAATAATAACCTAATGATAATAACAACCTAATGAAAGACGTTACATTCTTCCATGAAAAAGAGCACTTCATAAAATTATGACATCAGCGTATTTCTAAGCTATCGGTTCACCTTTCTTAGCTTCAGTCACATTTTGGGATGCATATAGTGTTTTCCTCAACTTGAATTACCCGAATTGTACAACAAGTATGTTGAGGGTGTTTTTTATACTTGCTCGAAACAATAATTATTTTACTTTGATTAAATTGAATGAACTAGTATTTACTTACATTTTCAAATGAAAAATTATGAATAATGAATATTAAACAAAAATCGGATAGGCTTACTTGGGTTAATGACGTCTCACGCATTCTATATATATGTATGTATATATGTTATCAATAATGTCCTAGAGACCACTAACAATCAAAAAAGTATCTCAGTTAATGAAAAGTAAATTAAAAGGGTGCTACTTCGTGGAAAAAATTATTAGCGTTCTGGATCATTATGGCCCTCTAACTCTAAATCCTGATGTTTCACCACAAAGCACGTTTTTGAGAACTAGATTTTTATCTACAAAATTTTCATGCATAATCCATGTATTTGAAAATAGCATGAGATGAAAGTTGATTATCTTACCTCGCCCATATTGTTGTTTTGATAGTAATCTTATCCTGGTTCGGCCTCCTTCAACTTTGGTGTTGTGACCGCGCCAAGCGGGAATTTTACGACAATTTTGGTCACTATTTGGAATTGATACAATTAAGTTCCGTTGGTTCAATGCCCATATTCGTCGACAGCTTGGCAACTTTCACCAACTTTAGAAAATTCTGTCATTATTTTGTTTCTTGTCCTACTCGATTCATTTAGTGTACATGAATGACACTAGTGACGTCTGCTAAACCAACTCACCTAGGCAAATTTACCCAGGCAACTATCATTGCAGACGTAAAATTGTTCGTAGTAAACCTATACCATATAGCTGTCAAAATATTATATACACTGTTGCGAAACTAACATCAGGTTGTAACCAGTGTGAATGAAACTAATTTTAAAAAGCTGGAAATAAAAACGCAAAAATTTTTATTGACAATTACTGCAACTTCTGTATTTATACACCACCATGTCAACTTTTTTGTAAAATCATGACTATTGGGTGTAGAACAAAATTCGATATCCTGTCACTAATGATACCCTGTTTTTGTGCTGTTTTTGTATTTTCTACGAAAAGTTTCCATATATCGCCAGGGCTCAATAAAACGGTGCAAATGGGCATACACTACTTGACAAAAAAATATTAATAATTTTTGAAGAAAAGTGCTTTGTTTCAACAAACAGTGCCTATAAATTTCAGGAATATTTTTTTCAAGTTAACTTTTCCAAAAAAAAAGATCACACATTACTTTGTTCTTAAATGTGTCCTTGTAACATATGTGCAAGTGCAGTAAACATTAGTAACAAGTGTACAAGACTTTTTTGTAAAGGTTTATCAACGACAAGTTTCATTCATATAGGGGTGGGAAGAATATAGTGTTGAGAAAAATAGGTGAGAACCTAGTATCGGAACAGTAGTAAACTTTAATCTAATATGACCAACATTTGCAACAAACAACAAGTGAAAAGGATAGGGAATCTTTGACTAGAGTACAGCACTTGCTGTATCAAGCAGAGTCAGGCAAACGCAAAACTTTTGACTTAAACCCAGTCGACAATTTATGTCTCACATATTAAATCATTTGTTCGCTGATCTGACAATATTTTCAGAATTTCGTAAATTATTCAAACTTGAAGCTTAAAGGTAACGAATGTTACAGCAAATTCGGTGAAACGAAAACATTAAATTATAAATTATTTGGGGCGTTCTTTACGAAAAACCCTTGAAATGCACTCAAAATACATACCAACAAATAACTTGATTTACTCTAAACAACAAACTAACCCCATGTGACAACGGTAACGAATGTTTCATATAAAGTAGCCGATACCTCTAAAGATATTAAATTCGAAATCTCACTCAAAACGAACCATGAATCAGAATTTGTGCTTCCGAAAATATTCAGGAGAGCACGTGTAGCCGCTTAATCAATAGTTGCTTAAATCATAGTGATCAAATAGATGTCAGTATCACTAGCTAGCTACGAGCACTAGAGTATCCATGAACGTGATCAACGATTTCAAGAGGGGAATCACTGTATTCCCGAAAACAACAACTCGACTTGATCCCTGTCTTGGCAAGCAAGGCGAAACATTCTGGCCGATTTTCCCGTTCGAGTAGGCGCTTGTAACTTGCACAGAATATTCCTAACAGGTGACCACAAGGTGTCCTCTGTTGAAGGCCACTGGAAAAGTCTCCCCCTGTGTTGCATGAATGAAATTTCAACCTCGCCGTCTTCACTGTCGACCGCAATTATTTTCCCCACGTACCACTGGTCCAAGTAGATAGCAGCTACAAAGTCGCCAACATGATACGACGTTTCTTCACAAATTGTAGAGACTGTCTTGGTGACAGAATCTTCTTCAGGGCTGGGATCAGGAACGCTTGCCGCTAAGCTCCAGTTATCGCACAGCTTTCCCAATTGACAGTCAGCGCAATGACACTATGTGCTTGCTGACATGAGGTCTTTCCCATCACTTCTGCACGCATGAAATAATATTGTACTTTTGACAGGCGGAAGTTTACACGACTTAATTTCTTCAGCCTTCTTTTCACACTTTTCATTGTCTACAAAGAAGAAGCGAATACCTTTGATGCCTGAATGGATTGCCCACTTGAAGAAATCTTGTGCATTTTGAATTGTTGCTCGTTGTGCATTCACTGCCCCATCGGCCATTCGTTTCGCTGTGCCACCAATCCCATCACAAGCACCTTTGCCATGGCCGGCTTCAAAATAGTTCCACGTCGCGTGGCAGCCAAACGTAGACTTGTGGTTAATTATCATTTTAAAAATGTATCTATTCCGGTATTGACTTGTTGGACTGTCAGTCCAGTAGTGGACGTGTTGAACAATTTGAAGCTCTGGCACAACGGTTTTAACGAACTCTTCCAGGATTGCAAGAACAGTTGAAGAAGCATATGTAAGACAATCCGACACATCCACAAAGCTCTTGTGTTTTAAGGAATGAGTCTCTTTATCTATGTAATATAACACCATGGGATGTAGTGTAACTTGCGACTGACTCCAGTTTGCACTCTGGACTTCATTTGCGGTTCTGAAGCTGTAGTTTTCAGCAAAGTCCATATGAAGAATAACTTCGTTCTCAGGAAGGTTTTGCTTTATGTTTCTAATCTCTGAGTATTGCTTTTGCATTCTTCCGACGTGATGTTTGAAGTTGGCCAATTCTTTTTCCCAATGTTGTATGAAGTTGTCCCTCTGCTTTTCCTCTTGAATGATTTTCATCTTCTGTTTTCCGTCTGCATCTTTGACGCGCTTCCATGTACAATAAGATACCTTCGCTGGTAATCTACAACAGTCAGCTACCGCGCCTTGACGTATGAAATTTTCAGAGTTGGAAGTTGTTGAAACACCAGCAGATTTCAGCATTTTGAGCTTGAATGGTGTTTAGTGCATACAAAAAGGTGCTCCTGCTCATGAAGTTAGTCGGGAGTAGATACTTTGATCTGATCCTCCTGAACGTGGAGAGTGACAACGAGGCGTGTGGGTTCTCTGAGAGGTACTTCTGGTGTAAATTATCTAAGTAGTCGGTCAATACCTTGGTTTGAACTTTCCCTTATTCGCAAGTCACGGCGTCTTTCTTTCCAGGATTAACCCGACAATTGTCTTCTCTTTCGAGAAAGGATAAAACACTATGTCTGTATTTCATTAGGGCCCTGTTTCTTTTTTTACTTTGTTTACTCCTTCTTTGATCACCCATGCAACCATGTTGCGGTTGAGGCTTGCACACTTGCTTATGCTTGACATACATCTGTACTTAGCCTCAAGCTTTCCAGCGAGTAAGCCATAAATACTTTTCTTCCTGTTCTGATCTGTGGTGAAACTTTTCGCTTAATCTCATCAGTGATCACGTTAGACATCAAAAGCTTTCTACGAGTTTCAACCTGGTGCTTGTTGGAGCCGGTAAGCCGCAAATGTTTCATCATTTCATTGGTTTCACTTTTGGGTGTCGAACAAATCTTATTCGCTGTCATACGCTGCACTTTTCGTTGAATTGTTTCTATCTTTTTTCTCAGTATTTCATTCTCGTTCTTTAATTTTTTCACATTTCTATGTGCTTTTGATAGTGCTTTATTCTTTTGCGCGGTCTGTTTCTTCTTGAAGACGGCCATTTCACCACCAGCTTGTCCAGATCCCCAGGTGTAGCCGAGGTACTGTCGTAGCCACTCGAGTTCGTTTCGTCCAGGCTATTCCCGCCACGACACGGATTGAGACAACACCGGCACCTGTTCCAGTCCTGGGCAATCGTACCTCCCCCTCCGGTTTGGCACCCGGAGTTAAGGTTGGGTATCCGGCTGACAGAGTTTGTAAGTAGTCCTTCACACTATTCCTTCCATTTCTCTCCCTTCGAGCGTCCCTGCGGACGGGCATGAGCTGTCTTACAACATCTCTAGTGGCGCTTTTTATTGCCCATCTTACCAGAGATTACCAATTATACGTTATGTACCTGTATTCATTATATTGTAATTGTACTAGTCATAATAAATGACCTTATATCTTCTACCTCCGTCTCATTTTCATCTCTGGTAACGAGCTTGCGACGCACGTATCATTTATCTATTATTCGGGACATATGTCGATCATAAATGGTATTTCGCTCGTTAAATATATTCATATGAGCATATGGACCCGTCTAACTCCTTTCCCCTCTCATTTCGGTCTATTCCATTATTACTTTGTGTAGGACTACACGTCGTTTCCCAGCCTTCGTATTGGTCTGTTGTTATCACGTGCCTCGAGTTTGGTCAGCTCTTGGCTCTTATAGGCTGATGATTGTCACGTGTCCTTAGGGGTGTTTTCTTTGTTATGGTAACCTCGCTTTCAGTTCATCTGGCCACATTGTCGTACGTTCAAAAACTTATTCAAATTTCCCACCCTCTACCTCCCAGTGTACAATTGTAGAGTTTTAACTTATAGCATCAGTTCATACAATTATTTGCACAAACCTGTTGTCGGTCAATACCGACAATAAGATGGCGACAGGTATATTCACGTTTCTAGAAATTCACTAGTTGCACAGATGTACGTACTCCAGTTGATTGAAAAGAGCAGCATGTATATCAAACAAATGAAATAAGTATCTAAAATGAGAAATTATTATAGTTTCCCAAACCAAAAGAGTAAACCGGCGACAGTAACGAATGTTACAATTTGTCACTTAAAAGACTTGTGAAAAATATCCAATTGCCTTATATGATTAAATTTTGCTTGTGCAGTCTTGTAAATGCTCCCTTTACAAATACTTGATGTCTAAGTCCGGTATCCCATGGTTTGTTTTTTAAAAATGTCTCGGCGACATCATTTGCACCGTTTTATTGAGCGTGGGCGATTTTTCATAAAATCAACTTACGGACTGTACAGAGTAATAGGCCTGGCAGTTAAAGACTTGTGGCCGGGTGTCAATGATTAATATTACCACGTGAGTAGTGATAGCAGGGGGGTCGGTTAGTTGACTCAAGTACTCCTTATCATAACCCGGAAGTAAGCGCTGCGCAAGTTCACACAAGACGCCAAGATAGGAACAAGCATAGATTATAGTCTATGGTGCAAGCAGAGAACGCTCGTCTGTGATTGCCAGCCAAAACGAAAACCAAATCATCGTTACACGCCGGGGTAAGTGTTCTTTCTTTTCATTTTTGTTATGAATTTACTTTAATGTACTATTTGCGCGTATTGTAGACCCTTGCACCTGTAACCGAAACAAGAAGTTTTTCCAAGAAACTCCTTAGAGATTACTGGGCACTGACTAGTCGGAGTTAGCAGTCCCACTTTAAAATCACCATAACTTCTTTAATTTTACACCTAGAATCATGATTTTAGCATCCACGTTTTCACAAGGTGTATATACATTGTACTGGGGTGCTAGTTTTTCCATATCGTCACTTAACTTTTAATTAATTGACTTTCCCCGGTGGCGGTGCTCACATTCGGCGCCGATTGGTTGTTGGTGAGATAACAACTTGCGTTTCCAACATGTGTACGCCTTCGGCATGAGCTGTTTGAACGACTTTACTTTTATTTCTCATGATTGCACGCAGTGTCCCGGAAACGAGAGCTTGAGAATTTCTTGCTGACTTAGGATTATTCTGGTGCGAGACAAGTTTGTTCAGCATCGTTTGGCGATAGCCAAGGGTTGTCATCTTCACGTTTGTTTTTTTTTGCAATAAAAAGCAGACATGCATTCACACTAAACCATAGTGATTTACTGGTGGGGATATTGTTAGTAAATAATTTTTTATATGTTTTTCCACCACAGAGTTCGGCAAGTTTGTCGTTGTCAGATTTAAGAAACGTAGGTTTTGTATAGCGTTTTACATGGGTGCAAATACTTTGGAACTTAGTTCGCCGTGAGTGAGTGGATAGCGTCCTATCAGTGATCTATGTCGCTGTTCAGTGTGCTGGGTTCGAAGGGCAGCATTACTTGACGCGACTGTTCTGGTTAGTAACCGCGTTATCAATCGACATTGATTCCTGACATCAGTGATGTTTCTAATTGGTGACCTTCCTTGAGCGAACTACTTATCTTTTTGACTGTCCCTGCAGGTGATCAGGTGTTCAGGCTGTGGTTAGTGCAGTAATGTGCTGGTCACAACGATGATGTCAATACACTAGACAAATGTGAGAGGTTTCCTATGGGAGCGCATACTATGGGGGGAGCATAAAATGTGTAGTAATTAAGAAGTGGTTTTGTGGAATAAAGAGAAAGAAAGATATGTTGCACAAAATTGTATTTAACACCTCTAAAGAGCAGCTGGTTCATTTTACGCTGCCTTTAAATTTCAGTTGTAGTTTGGCCATTTTGGTGATTGTAAAACTTTAAAACATGATGAACATTTGACGAGGAATTCAGAAATGTTATTGGTTTATGTTCAAACATTTTATAGCTTGACTTTTATTTTTAACAGCACAGTCAGCCCTTCAGGCCTGATATATAGGATCTTTTCCTAGATGAGAACTGACCCTCCATGCAGCCATAAACACCACCATAGACTTAATCAGTAGTGTAAGATAATGGCTACAGGGGTCATCCGACAATTTGTTGTACTCAATTAAGGGGAGAACGCTGTTAGGGATGAGCAAATGAATTGAATCAAATCATTTAAATGGGAAAAACTTCAATTGAATCTCAACTGAACCTCAATTGAGTTTCAATTCATGTCCCATCTGAAAGTCAGTACACTTTTTCATTTGGGGATCAGTTTCATTTTACATATTAGTGTATTATTAAAAAAATCTGTTGTAACTTCGAAGGTTTCATACTTTTGACTGTTAAGACCGCTCAATTAAACTTTGGTAAACTCCCAAAAGTTTAAAATGACATTAATGGTTACTAGTGCGGCAATTCCATTTGTGACGGAAGTACAATCATTGAACATTTTGATCAATTGTGAAACAAGTGTTGACCCTAGGAAAACAATTAATACATCAATTGATAGGTCTGACTAATAGCTTTCAAAGCATGTATCAACTTTCCCCATATCTTTTAATCTGACTGAGAAAATTGTCTTTAAAGGGGTGTGATGGACGTAGGCAGAGAATTTGAATTAAAAAAAAATTAATGTAAATTTTCTGTGAGTTGCATTGAGTTACAATTTTATGATTTACATGATGATTTAGTGGAATGTTTGCAAAGTAGAACACACTAATTTTTTGATGATATCTGTTACGAAATTTTTGTCAGAGAGCTCGATATAAGTTGAGTTAGTGTGACGGACGTACGTGACGGACGTATGCTCTGAATTTCTAGTAATAAATTGTTTGTTGTGACTAAGATATCAATTCAGAATGATTCAAACTTTTGCAGTATTTACGCTATATTGGTCTTTTGATACTAATTCAATGATTTTAATTAAAATGTACCGATTAGCCTTTTGCACAAAATCATCACAGGTAGCGCTATATTAGGAATATACTCTAGGATTTTAACTTTTCATTACATTTGATTAATGATATAAAACACCTAAAATCTTCACTTCCTTTTGAAGAGGGTAAGCATTATCAATGGGAATGAGAGTGATAATCATTTTGTATTTGACAGCTGTAAGTTATCAGGAAAATCTGTTTTAAAGTGTTAAATAGAACATTAATTCAAAACTAGTAGGTAAATATGACAGTGAAAATATAAAATATGAAATAAAGTTTGAAATATTACTAATCACGGTCATTAAATGCATATCAATGAATTTTTTTAAATTAGAACTTGTCCTTAGGGCTTGTACAAAATTATTCTCTGGTCCATGCTGTCGCTGGTTCTGATGCATGCCCATGTAAGCAATAAATGTGATGCTTTTAAAGTGTTAATAACAGGACTTCAGTATCTTCTTAAAACAAAGTGTGAAGCATATGGTTCAGTAGACATCATGGACTTTTGACATTCATTTGATTCAAATTACCCGTGCTGTCTTACAGTGGGAACCACGACATTTTAAATTAAATTTATTTAGGAGTATGATTTAGGAATATGCAGAGCTAAGTCATCAGATGCTGGTTTCTATTTTGTGATTAAAATGATTGGGTTTCCATCCAACTCTTTAACTCATGGCTTTAAATAATGGCACATCACAGTACGCGCAATACAATTCTAAATTTCTTGATCCATGAAGGCATTTTTTGAGTTTCAGAGAATATTTAGAAGATATTTATTCTTCTCCCGGTTGTGTCTGTTCTTCCCGTTGTCTCTAACAATTTCATCTATCCTTTCTAAATGCGGTTTAATCTCCTCGAAGCTCAGCGGAATAAAAATTAGTCGACTAATTCTTAAGAGTGAAGTACGGCTCACAGCAGGCAAAAATGCCCAGAGGGGTGATAAACCCAATGTCACCGATTTGAACCATACTATGCATTTTAGTTACCTTTGGGATGATAAACAAAACAGTAAAGTCCAATCTCATTTTACCTTGTTTAAGTGGGAGAAATCATGTAGCCTCTATTTTAGGGGTATGCTATGCAATGAACTCGCCGAAAATGCCTTATTTGCACTGCACAATAAAAGATATCGTCGCCCGAGATCATTATTTGCTTGTAATTTTTAAATAAAGCAAGTCTTCGGCTTTACAAAGATGTTAAACAATACTCATTAACTCTGCCGCTAAGTTAAAAATTTCAGGCATAAAGTATAGAGGGGTCAGAGGTTAACAAGGCATTGCAATTTCGCCACACTTTGAGCCCGTATATCTCAGCTGGCGCAACACTGATTAACACCAGACTTTTACACAAGACGTTTCTATCTTATTGCTGTTCATTAGTACAATAAAATTTTCTGGCGCTGAACATTTTTCTATACAAATTGCAAGATTGCGACAACCACCTGAGTAGAAATTACCTTCAATACCGATACCTGTTTGGAACATTACAACACCAGTAAAGTGCATAGTTTTGATTCAAAAGTTGATTTATTAATACTTAGTTATGTGTCATTAAGTCAGGCGCATTTTTTAAAGGTATTTTTCCTTTTTAATTAAAATTCCGCGTTTTTCGTGAACCCAGTGTCCAACAACAGGTGTCACTTTAGTGGTGGCAAAATGGTTCCGGTTGGCGAATCCTGACTTGCTGTGTTATCTGCTAGTATGATGGAGTGTGATGAAGTGTATGGAACCTCAAAAGAATGTCCTCTGCACATGTGTGAAATCTTGATGCGGCATAAAGTGAGTAGCAAACCACCGCACCTACAGACTGCGGCAACTGATTTTGGCGAGAGTCGGACAATTTACATATGCGTGTTCACTGGACCCGTGTCACGCCTGTGTCACTGCGTCCAAGGCAAGGGCAAGACACCGGGCTCATCTTGGAATTCTGTGGAAACCATGTAAACTCTGCAAACACCCATTTCATTAGTGGTAGCTCGCGTGCCAAGCCTGAAGTGGGGATGCTGGTTGAAATGTCTAAAGTCAACTTACTTTCACAGGAACTCAACAATGTCAATGCATTTGTGTTCTTTCCTGTTGGATCTGGTGAGTACTACTACTGCTTTGTTTGAATTTGAGATTATCACGATAGCATTGTGGCGGTAATAGTCAGTTTTGTGGATACATGATTCGAGAACCAGTTAGCACCGCTAGAAACAACAGATGTTATTCTAATCAGTACCCTGCAATGCAAGTTACTGGTCCCTCCTTTCAGGAAGATCACAAACTGTGTGACCATGCATGTACCACAAAAATGTAACAACAGTACTTGTTTTTGACCATGTAGTATAGACAGAGCTTTTTATCGTACACACTGGTGAAATTTAGTAGTCCTAAGCCTGCATCACTGTAAACAACTGATTAACAGTCTTGTGTTCCTAAGGGCAAATCAGTGATATACCTGCCCTGTCGCCGTTGTTGGAGTCTAGGCTAGCCTAGAGCTATTCAGTCCACTTACTAGTAGCGTCTTGTGTTAGTTGTAAGTTTAGTCTGAGATTATGTGCACCTAGTGACCTGTACTTGTTGCAAGCGGAAAATGCAATATCTCATTGACTTTCACTTTTCAACAACCGATATTGTTGTTATGCGTCTTCTTTTTAGTTTTTTTAACTGTGATATATATTTATTGAATTATACACAGAACATACAAAGAAATAGTAACAAACCCAGAAACCGCGAAGCATTATATCTGGGTTGTAAACAATTCATAAAAGAAACTTATATACATAGAGGTTCATACAATTAAGTAGTATCTAAAATAAGTATTCCAATACTTAGACATGCTATTACAGATATATAAAAACAAAAATATGTACAGATTCATGTAGGGCAATCAGATGCAACAATATTGATAAACGGTACATTGCTTAGGAGGAATTCGATGAGAACGAAGTCAAGGTTAGGACTACCATTCAGTAGTAATGTAACTCTGGTAGGGATATTATTACAAGAATTGAGAGCGTTAACAATTGATTAGTTATCATTGAGTGCACGAAAGAGTGAGTCTCTCAGGGATTCGATGAGGGGACATTTGAAGAAAATATGAGGATAAGATTGATGGTCACCACATTTACAGTTTGGAGAGACATTACTAAAGTTGTGCCTGAACTTGTCAGAGTTTGGTTAAAAGGCCACATCTTGATCTGTACAATGCTATTTCGTTATCGCGGGTAAGGGAGAATTGAGTCAAGGGTGTTGAGTTATCAAAATTATGAAAAACAGTTCAAAAAATTATTTTTTATACTCGTAAAAGAGTTGCTTTCCTTAACAGAGACTGGAAGAGAATTCCAGTTGTTGATGCACATCATGACTGTAGACCTTCTGAATGCCTGACTGAATGACCGAGGAATTGCATATGGGGTGGAGGATCTCAAATCACTACGATGGCCATGTCTGGTATATAGATCAAATATTTTTTTGACAGACACGTTGTTGACATTGTTTATTACCTTGAAAGTAAATGTGGTCATGTGAAGATTGCGTCGAGTAGACAGTTTGGGCCACTTGAGACTATTCAAAACCTTAACACTATTGGATCCCCTGTAAGCTCCGGTTATGAGTAAGGCGGCTTGATATTGTAACTTCTCCAAATGTTGGAGTGCACCGTATTGGCAGACTGATATATAATATCACAATAATCAATGTGTGGAAGTACAAAGGATTTGAACAAAACTTCTAAATGTGTAGAATTCAGATGACGAGAGACAAGCTTGAGTGGGTTAATTAGTTCCTGAGTTTTTTGTACGAGCTCCTTAAGGTGATGGGTGAATGAGAGTTTTTCATCTAACAGTATACCCAGATGTCTGTGCGACTGTTTTCTAGGAATGATTTCATCATTAAGTTTAAGGTCATAAGATGGGTCAACAAGGAAGAGAGCATTAATAGATTTGGAGAAGGTGAGGTCAACGCTTTTTTCTGGTTTAAAATTCATTCTCCATTCTTGTGACCAATAGCTTAGTTTATTTAAGTCGTGTTGAAGCTGCAAAGAACATTCAGGGCTGCTCCCTGCGAAG
>NMRA01000416.1:126319-204233 GCA_002633005.1 Phoronis australis | reverse complement strand
CGTGTCGTTATGTTTTATGAGTACCACTATGTTGACATTTGTTGTCTGGATATGATATTCATTTGATGTCCAAAGGAATCCAATCAAACTGGCAAAAATAAATCAAGTACCCACAGTGTTTTTTCTTGTTGTACTTATGGTCGTTTTACATATTACACTCCATGGGTCAAATGAATTATCTCAGCTAAAATCATTGGATCACTCAGCGGCAGTCACACCTGTGTAGTGGCTGGGCTCTGCAAAGTTCTGCAAAAAGTGTATAATTCGAGAGTGTTACAACCTGCCTGTCGTTTTTCAGAAAGTAGAGCAACAAAGCAGACCCCGCAAAAACTGCACAGGCGATGAAGACGGATGAGCAGTTTCGGGAGGAAGGCTGGCTGACATTACAACATGATAAAGGTTTCTTTTCACGCTTGGCTGCCTTGAACTGCGCTGGAAAATGGTCAAATGAGGGAGATAATGAACTTGACAGTCAGTGATGTCCAGTAATACTCCGGATTTCATCTTTGTTCGAACATTATACAATCTGTTGGGTTGTCTGAGTGATTTAACCAGTTGTTATTGATGTGATATTGTAGAAACTGAGATAAATGTAAAACGCAATATAGCAACACTTGCTGTGATCTTGTCAGTAAAATTTAGGATGTTTAGTCAGTGTTCTGGTTGAAACTTTGCTGTCCCATTTATTTAAAGATGCTAGTATTTCAGTTTTCATCTTTCAAATTCATATTACACTCAGTTTCTCTTAACTAAAAAGAGAAGCCTTATCTGAGTGTTAACTTATGTACAAGCTTAAGGAAAGGTAGTGACTTAGGCATACTTGAACCAATTCACTGGCATTTAGATCAAAGAACACATTTGCATATCTCGTTTTTCCATGCTACTTTGTACCACTTAACTGGATGACCAGTGTTAATTAAACCAGATTACAGTCACATTGAATATCATTTTGACTTTAATCTGTTCCAACATTGTTTTTGCAGAATGAGAGCTATTTGTACGGTATGTGATGAGTTAAAGGAGGTCACCTGTATTCTGAATTGTTAACATCAGTAGTGTCATGTTTGAGCCAATTCACTGGTATTTAGATCTTTTAACACATTTAGACATCTCGTGTTTTCCGTGGTAGTTTGTATAAATTAACCAGGCAATGAGTGTTAAACCAGATTCTGGTCACATTAAATGTCACTTTTGACTTTAAAGTCAGGTCCAACATTGTATATACAGACTGGGGAGTTACGTATGGGATGAGGAGGTACATGTAAGCGAGATCACCTGTATTTTGAACAACTAACATAGGAGTCTCCTATTTGAGCCAGTCCATTAGCACTTAGATCAAATACCACATTTAGATATCTCTGATGTGATTTTGCCTTAGAAAGTTGGTAGTCTTGCTATTAAAGCACCTCAAAGACTAATTAGCAGTTAGAACCCAATGTGCATGAAGTTATGTTTTGAACTGAGCTTTAAAGTTTATATGCTGTATATTGTCTGCTGAGAAGTCATGGAAAAACATGAGCTACAATACAATACTTGTCGTGTACTTATGGACTTTATGCTGAAAGCAGCCTTTATCATCCTCACTTCTTTCACATGACCTCTGCAGTGGATCATGCTTCCAACATGAGGCATTTATATAGTCAAGTAACAGCTGATAACCTGGAACAGGATACAAGTACCTTTGTCCTCTGCAGGACTGCGAAGTAATATGAATTCACTCTTTAGACTTCTCACAACTAGTTACACACACTTATTCAAGTACGTTCCTCTGTGCCTCCCACTGCGCAGGTGAAGTATCTTCTCACTGGTAGCTGGTTCTATGTTGTCAGCCCCCATTGCTACTCGGAAGTCTCCCATTTTTCACTTGTGTCAATCACAGCAAAATGCGCGCAGATAACAAAATGATGACATTAGCCAGCCATACCACTTCAAAAGTGAAGTTATTGTGACATTGGCGGCTATATAACGTCCACGGAATGACTCTGACCAGTGGTTTTGCATTTGCCTTGCCTGTAATTGCCAATGCATCAAAACCACTTGAAGATTCTTAAAGAAATCAGACACACTCCACAGCTAACCCACAGTAAGCATCTTTGTAAACACGACAATCACAGATAAAACCATAAATAAATGATCTTGTTCATACAACACTGTAAGATTTGGAACGTCGCAAGTGGGGAGAGGGCAACACGATTTTTGAAGGAAAATGTTATGAAAATGATTTGTCGGCGTTTTTTTTTTTTGTTTTTAGCCGTGCAAATAAGATTACTGAGCTTTGTGAAACCAGTGAGATTTGAATTTCGACTCTCGCAAAAGGTGTCCTGCCAAAACTACTGCTATCTGCGTAGTAAGTATCATAATTCCATGACTATGAGCACTTTTTAGAAATAAAGTAGTGTACCCTCGGTGCCTAAAAAATACGAAATTTGATGAATGATAAATTGATTCGCCGTTTGCTGGCCAACTATTAACAAATGTTCACTTTTTGTTGACGTTTGTCGGCATTACTCATTGTGGTGAAATGGCGTAACCACCAGTCATTTTTGACTTCAAATGACATGAAATCCCTTCGCGCCAGGAAATTTTTTGTCTTATTTTGTAGACCTAAAATAGCTCAACACACTGGTTGGCACTAAAATGTTCTGAAACCTGTGCCAGCTGAGATATCGAGATACGAATTTAGCCAATTTTGACTGTTTCAAAAATCACTAAAAGTACTCATCTTATGCGGCTCTAAAAACAGACAAAAAATTATCGAAATCTTTTAAATTTTCATGACTAAAGTAGTCGAAGGTCACACCTGATCAATAACACAGGTTCAATATTTCAACGTTACTTCCACTGCGTAACGTAACTGTTGGAATTTTACTAAAACTTAACTGCCGCCAGGTTGAAAACTTGCCGGAAACAAATAGTATCCATGGAAACCAAAAGGGGGCGTTTTGAAAAAAAAAATAAAAGTGGTCTGGAGTCAGTGGAGCCAGTGTCATCTCACAGACAATATATAAAGAGAATCTGTGACATAGCGTTTATCACCCTCTGCCTGGTCCATTCGCGATCACATGCTCTTAAGAAGATTGAAGGACCAAAAATATGTAAGATGAGACATTGTAATCATTTGCTATGAAATAATTTCATACAAGCCACCCGATGACCCAATACACTGAAAAACTCAAAAAGAGTGCCTACAGCCTGAGTGAGGTTGTGACAAAAATGCTTAATAAAGTATGTGACAGATTCCTACCTCTTGAAAATGCCCGGTATCGGCTTTTTCAACACAAAACACAACATGGCAGGTCGGAGCAGAAATGTCATGTTGCTTCCAGTGCAATAGCAACTTGACATGTATTCCTTTAGGTCTCTTGTTATTTTCGTATACTCTAGAGCACCTTAGGATTTCTTTTGTAAGAATATTTTTGCATCTTGAATTTCCCAAAAGCTAAGCATTTCTGTACTGACAGGGGCACCAAACAGAAAAACAATCAGTTCATTAAATTAACATTTTGTTTTATTTACAGTTTATAATGTGGTCCAACTGTTTGATTTTAATAAGGTGATAAGGTGAATTCTAATAAGAATAAGTAGACGACAAACGTAAACTATATCTTTTCTGCAAATACTTTTGAAATTGAAAAAACAGTGCATTTAGTTAAAATCTGTAACAACTTCTTCACTTAATTTTAAAGCTGCCTTAAAAACATTTTATCATTTTAAGGCTCTTAGTTGTGAGATACATTTTATCCTGCAAGTAAAAATATGACCTAAGGTTATTATTACTATTGGCTGAAAATTGCAATTTCATGGGTGTGACGGACGTACGTGACGGACGTACGTGACGGACGTACGTGACGGACGTACAAGTTTGCTGTACGTCTGTCACACAATTTCTGACTAAATAAATGATCCCTGCGATCCAAAATTTTGGTCAATAGTATTGGGGAACTTGTTAAAAGAGAATCTGAAATTATTTTAATTTTGATCAAAAACTTTTAACGTAACTAAGCTTTTTTACACTTTTGTGATGGATGTACATGCAGCACCATGATGTCCAGGAGTTGAACTTTCACCCCAAGAGGTCAGTGATGTGCAAAAGTTGAAATTTTATTTTTTCTAAGTTTAGGGTTCATGTGATTGCACAAATTTGATAGTATAGTAAAAACCCCATAATTAGCTTTGTTGTGACAATAACAGCAAAACACTTGAATTTTTTAGTGTCAAGTGACCCCCAAAAATGGGTCTATTTAGGCAAAAAATGGAAAGATACAGGACAGTCAATTATGGGTCTTGAAAAAAAACAGAAGGTGCTGGTAAGATGTGAATTTTAATCGAAGCCTTAGTGAATCACTCAGAAACTCGCAATACTCTCTTTGTCAAACCTTATCTGAAGACGATTTCCAAAGCAACCCCGTCATTATTGCCAACACGAAAAACGGATTTGGTCTTTTGGGCATTTGAAGACTATTTTAAATACGACAAGTTTGTTAAAAATTGATGGCACAAAATATAAAACGTGTAATAAGCATTACAAAAAGAAGTAGGTTTCGCGCGCAAACGCTGTGGACCACAAACAAGTAGGTCTCTTAGTATGAGATTAGTAGTTAAATCGTGATGGTGAAGTGGTAACGCACGCGAGCTCTACCCGCCAGGTCGTGAGTTCGAGTCTTTGGTACTTGCAGTTTTTCCTGTTTGACACTTTCTCCGTTTTTTTTGTTTTCTGTTTGGCTTTTTTCTTGGATAATACTTCGGGAATCAACGAAAATGCTTGATTTTTAGAGGTAAACCCCCTCCCGACCTCCCCCCATTCGGTGCTATGCGCATCTACAATCGTGGTTCAGTTTGCGCAAATGCTTACAGCCGGCCAAAATGTTGCCCCTCCTTGTGATATCCTAGATCCGACACTAAATGAGCGCAAATGGTTTTGAGGTTACAGAATCGTCTGTTTACCGCGCCCAAAGGAAACCCGATAACTCAGTAGTGAACTGTTCATCGTCGAAGATAGGCGTAAGCAGAGAACTCTCGTCTGTGAAGTCTGCAATTACAATTTAAGCGTTGCCAGCCAAATTTCGGGACCGATAACCAAATCTTCGTTGTACGTCGGGGTTCGTATTCTTTCTGTTGTTTAAGCCATGAATTCATTGTAATTTAATATTTGCGCGTATTTAGACCCGCGCATCTGTAACTGAAACAATAACTTTTTTCTAAGAAAATTGAATAGAGAGAGACGAATACTCGTCAACGCTTCCAGTTTTGTAAAGTACAAATTGAAGGTGTTCAAGTCTCATTTCGCCGTTATTTAGCTGTTCATGTTGGATTATCAACCGAACCCCACTGATATGCCGTAAAATGTAGCAATTTCATTACAATCTTGTTACATTTTACGTTGGTACGTCTCTCCTAAAATGTGACAAGTTGTTACCTTTTACGTCGAATGCACATGGGAGAAATGCACCATTGTTACATTTCACGAATCCAACGTCATATTACAAGGAAAATGACCTCAAATCACGATGGGGTGGTATCTGGCTCGGCCGGGGCTACAAGAGTATTTTTGATGACAACAACAAAAGTGTTTGATCTGTTGTTACCACCACTATTTCAGACAGGTTTGACACAGGAACAATGATATTTTTAAGCTGTTTAAAACACATTACTATGCCGCCACTTACTATTGGCTCACTCTTCTCAAAGGCGATCTTTTGCTGTCGCACTGGCAAAATGTGTCAACCTGCTCGCAAATAAATTCGTGCTTTTACTTCCTTCCACCACAATGTGAACTAAAATAGATGTTTTTTCTATCAAATTAGCTTCCGAAATTGAATTCTCCGAAAATTTTTTTTGTTATGGTCGTTTGTTCCGGAAAAATACGATAAATATTAGCAAAATACGATGTCATTGTTTCTGTTGTGCTTACCAAGGCAAGTTTGTTTACTGTAATGCCAGATACACAGTTGGTTTATGACCCGTGATCGCCAACAAAAGGTTGCAAGACAACAATAAAAAATATTTCCTGATCCTAAATTACGAGTGAAATCGCGGTGGTACATTGGTAAATCACGCGCTCTCTCTCCGCCAGGTCGTGAATTCGAGTCCGTGGTAATTGCAGTTTTTCAAGTTTGACACGTTCTCCGTTTTTTTTTTTTTCTTCTTTTTTTTTCTTTGCCTTTTCTCTTGGAAAATACTTCAGGAATCAAGGAAATGCTTGATTTTTAGAGGAAAGAACAGAAAAGTTTTCCTGGCGGAATGGGGGTTTCCCCCCCTCTCGACCTTCCCCCATTCGGTGCTATGCGCATCTACAATCGTGCTTTGCGCAAATGTTTACAGACAAAATGTTGCCCCCCTTGTGATATCCTAGATCCGCCACTGTAAGATGTAACTCTTCACAATATGAAATGGCAATATATGTGATCATATAGTATATAGTCTATGATGTGATAAGTAGTCGAGGCCACACTAGCCACGTCTCTGCCTTATCAGTCTTATTAGCATATCCTAACGATCGCTGTCAGGATTCCAGTCTTTTGATAATTTATGAATAAGATTTTGTTTATAGTGCGCAACTCGCGAATCGGGCAAATGTGAGATTGTTTCATATTACAATCTGTTAACTGCTGCATTATATATACTACAGTGCCCTTTTAATGGGCAATTCCATTTGTGACGGACGTACAACCATAGAACTCATTTTGATCAATTGTGAAAAAATGTGCATCCTAGAAAAATGATTAATACATCAATCGATAGGCCTCATTGATAGCTTTCAAAGTCTGTATCAACTTTCCCCCTATCTTTTAATCTGACTGAGAAAATTGCCTTTAAAGGGGTGTGACGGATGTACGCAGAGAATTTGAAATTTTGAAAAATGTAGCATTTATTTTCCGTGAGTTGCATTTGGTTACAATTTTTTGTTTTATATACTTAGATGATTT
Organism: Phoronis australis; assembly: GCA_002633005.1. Classification (NCBI taxonomy): domain Eukaryota; kingdom Metazoa; phylum Phoronida; family Phoronidae; genus Phoronis; species Phoronis australis. Next base: position 197,307 of record NMRA01000416.1, on the reverse strand, counting down.
AGTTCAATGTTTGCAAAGTACAAAACACTAAATTTTTTGGTGAGATGTTCTAAGAAATTTTCGTGAGACAGCTCGATGTAAGTTGAATGCGTGTGATGGATGTACATGGCCGACGTAACCTCTGAATTTCTAGTGTTAAATTGTTTGTTGTGACCAGAACGATTCAAACTTTTGCAGTATTTAAGCTATATTAGTCTTTTGCTACTGATTCAATGTTTTTAAATCAAAATGTACCGATTGACCTTTTGCACGAAATCATTACTGGGAATGTACTCTAGGATTTTAACTTTTCAATTCATTTGATTAAAGATATAAAATAACTCCCTAAAACCCTCACTTCCCTTCGAAGATGCTAAACAATGTAGACGGAAATGAGAGTGATAATCATTTTGAATTTGACACCTGAACCAGGAAAACTGTTTTTATGCGTTATAAGTGGGGTATTTGAAAATAATAAGCAAATGTGACTGTTGGAATATAAAATTCGATATAAATTTTAAAATATTACCAATAATTGTAATAAAAACGCATAGTAATTAATTGTTTTAATTAGAACTTCCCCTAAGGTTGTAGTTATTCTCTGATCCATGTCACTTGATGGTTCTGATGCATGCCTATGTAAATAACAAAGGTAATGTTTTAAAAGTATTGATAACTAGACTTCAGTATCTTATAACAAAGTGTGAAGCTTGGTTTAGTTCACAGTCGATTAATGACATTTATATTTGGATTAAAAAAAACGGTGCTGTCTTCCAGTGTGAAAGCAAGACATTTTAAATTCAGTGCACTTAGAATTATGATTTGGGAATATGTAGATATAACTTATGAGATCCTGGTCTCTATTTAGTGATTAGCATGATTAGTTTTTCTTCCAGCTCTTTAACGCATGCCTTCTTTTCAATTTTAAAGAAAGGCGTTATCTAATGTCTTATCACAGTTCACACAGGTACAATTACGAATTTCTTGGTCCATGATGGCAATTTTTCGAGATTCAGGGAATATTCCAGCAGATATTTACTTTTCTCCCAGATGCATCTGTTTTTCCCAAGGTCTCCAACAATTTCCTCTTTCATTTCAAAACATCGGTTTAATCGCCTCGAAGCTGAGCAGAAAAAAATGGTCTAATTCTTAAGAAGATTGCAGATCAAAAATGAAAGATGAGACGGTGTAATTATTTGCTATGCATTCATTTCATACAAGCCACTGAAGACACTGAAAAACACAAAAAGAGTGACTGTAGTCAGTTAGGGTGTGACAAAAATGGGTCAATAAAGTACGTGACGGGCTGCTACCGCTTAAAAAATGTCCAGTATCTGCTTTTGTACCATAAAAAACATTGCATAGCAGGTCAGAGCAGAAATGACTTGTTGATTCCAGCGCAACAGTAACTTGACATATATTTCTTTAGGTCTCTTGTTATACTGGCTTCTACTCTAGAGCACCTTAGGAATTCTTTTATACGAATATTTGTGCCTCTTGAATTTTCCAACAGCTATGCATTTCTTGTCTAACACGGGGCAGCAACAGAAAAACAATATGATCATTGAATTAACATTTTGTTTCATTTACATTTTATAATATAGTCCAAGTATCTGATATTTATAAGTTGAATTCTGCTAAGAACAACTAGATGACATTGCTGCAAATATTTTTGAGATTGCGAAAGACCAATGCATCAAGTTGATCTGTAACAACTTTGATTGCTTAATTTTAAAGCTGTGGTTGTAATATTTAATCGTTTCAAGGTTCTCAGATGTGAGATACATTTTGTCTTCAGCACATTTAGAAAGTAAAATTAGGACCTACGGTTATTTTTATTGCCTGAAAAATTGTAATTTCAGGGGTGTGACTGACGTACATGACAGACGTTCAAATTTCCCATACATCTGTCTCGCAATTTCTGACTTAACGAACAATCCCTGTGATCTAAAATTTTGGTCATTAGTATTGAGAACCTGAAATTATTTTAATATTGAATTAAAATTTTTAACGTAACTAAACTTTTTAGCACTTCTTGTGACAGACGTATGGCACCATGATATCCATAAGTTGGCCTTTGACCCCAAGAGGTCAATTATGTGCCAAAGTTAAAATGTTATTTTTTATCAAATTTGGGCTTTATGTGATATCAAAATTTGATAATGTCGTGAAATACCTGTAATTGGCTTATTTACGGCAATAACTGAGCAATACACATGATAATTGAGCTAAATTTTAGAGTCAAGTGACCCCAAAAATGGGGCCATTTAGGCAAACAATTGAAAGTTATAGGATAGTAAAATAATTGATCCTGAAATTAGAGGGACTGGGCTTTCACATGAGACCAAAAATTTTAGTATACGGTAGTCATAATATTTATTTTTTGTCTTGAGGTTGACCTTTTCACTTAATTGTTTGACATTTAGACACGCGCTTAATTCCGGACAGGCGCAGCTGCACATGTACAAGCTCAAAAAACAAAGGCGCACAGAGTGTAGTGTACTTTTTATAAAGACAACATGACGTAAGGTCACTTAACTGCAATCATTACTCAGTATATGCGGGGAATGACCTAAATTTTTCTCAAATCTGGATTAATGTCCATACTAACCACCTGTTGTAGACAAGATTAATCATCAGCTGTCGGTACTTAAAATGCCATTCGACCGGATTTACCATCGACCTTGGCGCCACCTTTTCACCGAAAATAATATATAATAACTCCGGTGTACTTTCAGGCGCACCGACATTTTTAGCTTCAATGACTAAGATTGGAAAATAGCGATTTTTTCAGTACACATGTCTTCATCTTTGCAGTTCACCAACCCAGAAAATATGTGCCAAACAAATAGTTATGATACCTAAACAATAACACATAAACCATGAATTGCTTGAGCATCATGAGGCGTCTGCAAAGTTCATTTCTGGCATGACATCGCCTTTGCTTCACCCATCTCGACCTGTCCGATTATATTCACTGGTTAATGTAATCATGAACTGTAGTTTTAAAAGCAGTCTGTTTAGATATGGTTAAAGGAGAATGCCACCCAATTTAATTAGTCTTTTTGCCGCCTTAATCGGTCTATATCCACATCGCCTCGCATACGGTCGACCTTACCTTGCCAAGAGATGTCGCGTTAACCTGTGAGGAAGGTTGGAAACGACGCTAGCGACGTCAGTGGTTCATATGCAGAGTGAATGCGGCTATGCTGCTGTGCATCGTTCCCGCTTGTTCGAACTAAGCAGCTGCGAGGAAAGCGGGTATATCCTCGAGAGTCCGCAATGCTTAGGAAGTGGCTCATGGTAGTGAAGAATGAAATGTACGCTGTAAATAGCAAGTATGAGGTCGTGAAACATCTCCATGTATGTGGCCTGCGGACGTCGACAGTGCCTCACGAATGCCGGCTTGTGAACTCCATACGTTCCATTGTCTGAGCTTGTTCACGGCGCCTCTCTAGTATTTCTTCATCACTGTATTTCTGTTTGAATTGATAGCCTGTAAAACTTAACGATCCACCTGCGAAGTCGGGTCTGATGAGCTTTATCTCGTCCTAAGTCGGGATTGCGAGTTGCCATGTTGGCGTTTATTACTGAGCGTTCTGTTTCAAAATAAATTATTCTCACTCTAACCAATACTTATATAAGACTGTAGCAAAGTCTGCCTCATTAGATGCAATTTGTAATGCCTTTGGAGTGTTCGTGAGTGCAAGTGATTTGAGAAGCCAGCAATGAATAAATCACTGGGTTAGGTGCAATAAAACTAATTGACGAGACACCGAGGTCATGTGAGCTCATGCTAATTTAGTGTTTGCTGGCAGAAACTGTTGTGAAACAACTCGATTTCCATCCCACGGCCAGGTGTTAGGGGAATCTTTATTTACCTTTACATTACTCAAATAATGATTGTCAATGTACAACTTCTGCCCTGACGGTGCTGTGGCCAAAGCGGAACCACAATTCGCAGTCCCCGACGAGTAAGTAGATTTGCAGTTTCTTGGCTAATTCACCAACATAATCACGTGCACATTACGTTGGCTCACTAGTATAGTATTTTCTTGACTGGAAGTTTAGTTTCCACTGAACATTGGCTGGTTTATGTTCGTGATATCTGATCAGTTTCCGAGCCACTGGCCGTGATAACGAATCAATCTGGCCGGCCGCGACGGGCCTGATAGGGCTCCGAGCCACTGGTCCGGATAACAAGCGTTTTGTGTTTAGAGCTAAAAAAATCACAAGTCTAAACAACACAGATCTAGGTTCTCCTGTATGTATCTCACGGAAAATACTTCAGAATTATCTCCGAACACACCCCAAACTCCTGCTACGGACCTTATTGGCTGCCGAACTTTGTAGGCTACGGTGTGTCCAAATACCAATAAATTCGTAAGAGCGACATAAAACAACATGTTTTTATAAGAACTCGGTGTATTTTCAAGTGTTTTACATCGAAGTTTGATGATTTATTGGTGTTAAACGATGATTTCATGCGATAAGCTGACACCAGTAACCCGTGTTGCGAACTTCTGAACAGACTGCGTGTGAAACCGATGACGTCATTGGATGATTTCAACACCTCCCTGTCAGGTAATGCAACCGTACGTGTCATTATGGAGTAGAACTACTCGATCTAAATTGATACAAATTAGGTTGCTTTTTGGGTGACATGCTCCTTTAAGTGGTTTTTTTTCTTATGGACATCATCACAGTGCTTCGTCTTACCGTGCATGTTTCAAGTTAACTTTCCCCGAGAGAGTTGGGGAGGAGTGTTAATCACTTGTAAGTCATGAACAGATGATGCAACTGTTGAATCATTATTTTCTTTTTAGGTATAAAAATGAAAAGATTTGCCTTTCCCATCATTTTTGATTCCTGACTTGAAAAATATTTTGCCGTGCTGTCCCAGTCACCAACTGTAAGAACACTATGGAAATTGATGATTGGTGTTTTGAGGATGAAGATAGTGGTTCACAAGTCCTTGAAGGATTTGCCAAATTGTACGAGGAGGATTGCTTCACTGACATTATTTTGTGTGTTGAAAACAAGAAATTTCCATGTCATAAGATGATGCTGGCAGTGTCGAGTCCTTATTTCATGGGCATGTTTTCATCCAACATGTCTGAGAGTCAACAGGATGAAGTTGAACTCAAGTGTATTTCATCTGTTACCCTTGAACTTGTTCTCGACTTCATTTACAAAAGAGAGGTTATGATTAGTGTGGATACAGTTCAGGATTTGTTGTCTGCATCAAATATGTTCCAGTTGATTTCATTACGCAATGCATGTGCTAAGTTCATGATGAAAGGTTTGAAGGTGACCAACTGCATTGGCTTCTATTTCTTCGCCTGCGCCCACATGTGCAGCACTTTGGCTAAGAAATCTAAGAAGCTTATCCAGGACCAGTTTGTGCTAGTGTGTTGTGAGCAAGAATTTCTGGAGTTACCTGTTGACAAAATAACCAAAATTTTGGCTGATGATTGGCTTAAGGTGTCTGATGAAAAGCAAGTCTATGAAGCGGGCCTGAGATGGCTTAACTACGACCTTACCTCCAGAAAGAACAAAGTCTTTGAAGTTATGAGCAATGTGCGATTCGTTAATATCAACCCATACTACTTTTGGGACAAAGTGGAAATGAATTTTTTAGTCAGTGAATGTGTTGCTCTGAAGAAAGTTCTGCATATGGTGCACTATTATCACATACTAAAGAGTCGTCACCTGGAGGTGGATTTGAACTTCATGCCTCGCCAAGGAATGTCCTATAGGCGTGTTGTCCTGATTTTTACCTGCAGCAAGGAAAAGAAGGTCTCGGTCGTTGAAGAGTTGGATTTTGATAATAACTCTGTTTCAAGGGTTTGTCACTTACCGAATAATTCCACTATGCCAGGTATATTTTATTCTTTTGGTTACTAAAGATTGTAATTAAAGGGATTATCTGTGTGTACATTATGTACATCGTATGTAAGACATCAAACCATAAGCTTAATATATTTTGATATGGGCTCTTGTGTTCATTGTCTGTCTGAAATAGCTCGTAATCGCATTTAGGGAGAACGAATTTAGAAAAAACAAATGCTATTTTTGGCTGTAACACGAATGTGTTTCCATCTGAAATTATTGCTGGGACCCCGCCTTCTGATTTCGACATCCCTGATGTACTTATAGATTCACTTATTGTTGCTCTTAGCTCATTTAATTTTGATTTGATTGAATTTTGGTCAAATTTTACACCATAAATAGTATGTACAGGCTTGTCAGTACCATGACATTTATTCAGATATGAATTTTAATGGTGCCACACAGTAAGTTTTAGTAGCATCATTTAGTCTTGGAAACCCATGATTTTTCATTCAATTATGGACTCCTGTTAAAAAGTCTATTCAAAGTTAACTGCAATTTGGTAGTTGGGAGTACTCCTAATACAGGATATTTGGTTTCACCTCAAAGTGGCATTTCTTTCAAAGATGGTAGGTTAAGCAGCTAATTTAAGATTTGCTAGTAGGAGTTTCTGTTGTCTTCAGTTTACTCAATATAAAGATCTTAGTGGAATGCAGTGCATAGCATATACCTAGCATTGTCACTGACAAAAATTTAACTGCTTTTTGAAAATTTTTATACGTTGTTCACCCAGAAAGTATATCATTAGTGATTAGTAGATACGGCTGGGGTTGGGTGGCCCCAGCTACACATCTTTACAACATACTAAAGAACAATTCTTCATACATATAGAACAAATGAATATCTGGAAAATAACGCATAAAGATTAGGCGGATAATTAGCAGAGATTACTATAAAAGGGGAGGGAAAAGGGAAGGGAGAGGACTTTCATTCACACTCACATTCACTCGGTTTAATTAACTTAATTTATGTTTGCTTTTACATAGGTGCATGTTTATGAAGAAGTCAGTTTTCTTATAATGCAACATAGATGTGGTTAAGCAAGTAACTGCTGTTAGTATTTCAACCAGGAAGTGATTACCAGGTAAATTAAGCTACGTCCCTGGTACAACTGATCACACCGTGCCACTTTCCTCCGAGGCAGCAAATCTGGAAGATGGTGAAAGAGAACACAGCACCTTTGACCATGTTTATTTAGAGAAAATAATGTTAAGACAAAAAATTGAGTTTCAGTGCCTTTTAAAGAACGCTAACTGCCAAATTGAATTACAAGTTTATGTTCTGTTGCAGCTTGTGCAGTGTCTGGTGATAACTTGATCTATGTTGCTGGTGGTCTTACCCTGCTTGCCAAAAAAGCACAAGCAATCGCGTTTGGTCCTACCGGTAGCACTAGTACCTACGGTAGTACTGGTACCTCCGTCTTAAGCAATGAACTGTATGTGCTTGACCCGAGGTCGATGTCATGGAATGATAAGGCAGCAATGCGCGAGGCTCGTTCCATGTTCCCTTTGACAGTGCTGGACAGGTGACTGGTGACTGCTATGTTGATTTGCATACATAACTGATGATAATAGAAAAATCAGTAGTTAGGGGAAATCTAGCTGCTTCGCAACTTTAGAAAGATGTGGGTATATATAGTAATCTTTAGGAAAAGAGGCTGGCTGTAAAAGGGTGTAAATAGTTGAGATGGGTGATGAGTGGGGATCTGATTTTGTAATTTAAATTACTTAATTTCAGCTTTGACTTAACCACTTGGTATATTTTCTCTTGAAGATGCATTTTTGCCATTGGAGGAAAAAGTAATAGTGACCTGCTTGCTTCAGTGGAGAAGTATGACATTCAAATGAACAAATGGCAAAATGTGGCACCACTACCTGAAGCTGTCTGTGGCTCATCCTGTGTTGGATACAAAGGACAGCTCTACGTATTTGGAGGAAATACCAGTGGTGATAACATGGTCCAACACACCTTGAGGTTTGACTTCACAAGTTGCGGTAAAAATTCTCCAATTTGACGCCATGAAAAATTAAATACTTTGCACAAGGCTGAAGCTTGTATCAAATTTTAGAAACAGAAAATATTGGTCGTCTCAAATCCAGGAAAACCCCTAAGAGATGGCAAAATTAACCATCCTTGAAATTCTAGAGTTATTCAATTGACAGGCTACGCATTTCAATGTAACACACAGTCACAAACATCACAACTTTGCTTTGATACGGTGATTACAAACCAAAACAACCATGCAAACAAGTAAAACTATTAGCTCTCTTTAAGGAACCTAACATATAGAACAGCATCATAGATCTATGATTGCTATCGAAGCAGTCATGGCGAACCATGTACTGAAACCATAGCGCAATTCCGTGAAAAGGTCAACCTAGAGACAAAAAATTAAAATTGGATCAAAGGCCAACTCCGGGATATATGGTGCTCTTCGTCCATCACCAAAAAGAGCAAAAAACATTAGTTACATCAAGTTTTCAGTCAAACTTACTGGTAAGTTAATTTCATATTCTCTTTACACTCATTTCGAAATATTATTGACCAAAATTTCAGATACCAGGGATTATTTGTTAAGTCAGAAATCGCACGACAGACATACGGCAAATGTACATCCATCATCACATCCACGAAATCACAATTTTTCAGGTAATAAAATAACTTCAGGTCTTATTTTCACTTTCTAAATCAGCAGAAGATGAAATTTGTCTCACAAAAACAGCTATGAAATCAATTAAAGGAGTCGTTACGGTCTTAAAGCAGATGCATTGAAATATATTCTATTCTCAATAACAAATAAAAATATCAATATGTCAACATGAACAATGATTAATCAGTGGGGAACTTGCTGAATGATTTGTGATGCAGAAACCTACCTCAGGCAGACTTGGGAAATTGACATCTTGTCTATGCCATTTTACCACTTGTGATAGAACCATAACATAAGCCACGTAATATTCAAATCTTAATGTTGTGCAACAAGTATTAAACATAAAAGTATCAGAATTTCTATCCTAATAATAATTAATTTATAATATAGTGACAGTTGCAGAACCTTTCCGCATGCGCCCCATTCCGCATAGGGAGCGATTTCCCAAACAGAATGGTTTTGTTTGGAATTTATTTTACCCAATGAACTTAAAATGCATTTGATTATCAATGCCACATGAAAATATCAATATGACAATTCTAACAATAATTAGTTGATCGATGTGACAGTTGCGGAACCGTTCCGCATGGGGAACCGTTCCGCACGGAGAACGATTTCCCAAGCAGAACGGTTTTGCGGGGTATTTGTTTTGCCCAATCAACTTGAAATGCATTCCATTATCAATGCCACTTGAAAGTATCAATATGACAACCCTAACTATAATTACTCGATCAATGTGACACTTGCGGAACCGTTCCGCAAACAATAGTTTTGTGGAGCTCACAATTTTTAAAAATTTTCTTATTTAAGTTCAGATATATTCTATTCTCATTAAGACATGAAAATATCTATGTGTCAACATGAACAATGATTAATCAGTGGGGAACTTGCTGAATGATTTGTGATGCAGACTCAGGAAAAATTGACATCTTGTGTATGCCATTTTACCACTTTTGGTAGAACCTTAACACAAGAAACGAAATATTCAAATCTTAACATGCAACAAGCATTAAACATAAAAGTATCAGAATTTCTACACTATGATTAATTAATTAATAAAAGTGACAGTTGCGGAACCATTCCGCATGGGGAGCAATTTCCCAAACAGAATGGTTTTGCGGGATATTTCTTTTGCCCAATCAACTTAAAGGAGAATGCCACACGATTTAATTAGTCTTTTTTACCATCTTAAGCGGTCTATATCCACATCGACTCGCATATGGTTGGCCTTACCTTGCCGAGAGGTGTTTTGTTAACCTGTGAGGAAGGTGAGAAATGAAGCAACGACGTCAGTGGTTCATTTGCAAAGTGAATGCCGCTATGTTGCGATGCATCGTTCCCACTTGTCCGAACCATGAGCAGCTGCTAGGAAAGCGGGTATATCGTTTTTCGACTTCCTCGAGAGTCCGAAATGCTTAGGAAGTGGCTCGCGGTAGTGAAGAATGATCGTACGATGCAAATAGTAAGTATCAGGCCGCGAAACATCTCCGTGTCTGTGGGCTGCAGTCATCGACAGTAAGTCTGACGAATGCCGGGTTATCAAATAACTATCCATACGTTCCGTTGCCTGAGCTTTTTCACGGTGCCTCTCTAGTATTTCTTCATCACTGTATTTCGGTTCGAACTGATAGCCTGTGAAACTTAACGATCCACCTGCGAAGTCTTCGTCAGATAAGCTCTCGTCTGAGTCTTGATTGCGAGTTGCAATGTTGACGTTTATTACTGAGCGTTCTGTTTCAAAATGAATTATTATCACCCTAACCAATACTTATATAAAACTGAAACAAAGTCTGTCTCATTAGATTCAATTTGTTATGCCTTTGGAGTGTTCGTGAGTCAATGATTTGACTGAGAAGCCAGCATTGAATAAATCACTGCGTTACCGGCTTTAGGTGCAATAAAACTAATTGACCGGACACCGAGGCCATGTGAGCGCATGCTAATTCAGTGTTTGCTGACAAAAACTGTTGTGAAACAATGACTCGATTTTCTATCCCACGGATAGTGTTAAGGGAATCTTTATTTACCTATACATTATTCAAATAATGGTTGTTAATGTACAACTTCTGCCCTGACGGTTCTGTGGCCAAAGGGGAACCTCAATTCGCAGCCCCCGTCGAGTAAGTAGATTTGCAGTTTCTTGGCTAATTCATCAACATAATCACGTGCACATTACTTCTTTGGCTCACTAGTTTAGTTTTCAACTTGGCTGGTTGATGTTCGTGATGTCTTCAGTCCGGCCGTGACGGACCTGATCGGGCTCCGAGCCACTGGCCGGGATAACAAGCTTTTTGTGTCTTTAGAACTAAAAAAATCACAAGTCTAAACAACACAGATCTAGGTTCTCCTGTCTGTAATTCATGAAAGTATACTTCGAATTTATCTCGGAACAGACCCCAAACTCCTGCTACGGACCTTAGTAAATTGGCCTGCCGAACTTTGTAGGCTACGGTGTGTCCAAATACCAATGAATCCGTAATAATGAAATAAAACAACACGTTTTTATAAGAACTCGGTGTATTTTTAAGGGTTTTACATCGAACTTTGATGATTTATTGGTGTTAAACGATTATTTAATTACTTTGTGCATATGTACTTTTAAATCATGGGTTCAAACTTGTTGACATGTACTTTAACGTCAAAATCTATTTTTAAATGGTGTTTACAACTTTGGGTTCTGGGGTCAAAGGACTCTGGAGATTCTTGAAAATTCTGAGAATAAACTGTAACAGCCAATGACATGATTGGATATGATCATTTGGTTTTTATTAACCATTCACTAAATAAGTAGAATATTATAATATGGGCTTAAGTCAAAAAGAAATTGAGATGAGCTATAGTAGTTGAAGCATAAAGACTTGCTGCAGTGTACATAGTAAATTGTACGACAGAGCCATCTCGTGGAAGATTCTAGAAAAGATCTTGGCAAGGGCAAGGGTTAATGAACAGGAAGTTAACTATGAGCTTGTCACTTGCATCTTGGGTAGTAAGATACTACCTGAAGTGTTGCGTCACCAGCCAGAGACTGTGACCAGCAAGAAGAATCGCGGGTAGAAGAAATTGCCTGCAAGTGTTGCATCACCAGAGACGGTGACCAGCAAGTACACTGTTGCTATACAGTGTGACAGTTCAAAGATTCACCATCAGGACAGTCATCCAACAAGTGGAGAGTCCTAGCTTGGATAGTAGATAAGACATTTGATTATTTTGGTTGATTGATTGAGGTAATCTTTAAAGAGGGCGCTAGTGTAGTTACTCTTCTTTATAGTTGATTACTTAATTAACAACAGGTTTCACTTGTCTAATTAAAGGTTATCATATAATAAATTTATTACTTGGTTTGGTTATTCACTTTCCATGTACGCACAGTCAATCTCAAAGCATAGCTACCTTTTAAACAAACCCACTGTCCTCGTCCGACATACATGAAAGTATCAGTGTGACACAACGCCAGAAATTTGTAACATGCACTACTGCGCATGCGCTAAATCTTGCCAGCAGCCCTCCATAAGAAATACACAAGAGCAGGCTATAATCAGGAATTTATAAGCGAGGGGAGATAACTGCACAATTTGCCGATAGCCTGTCGCATAGAGTGTATGTTAAGACTTGTTACTGCCAAATATCAGCGTCATTGGTGAAAATTTTTCCACGTCTCTTGAAGTTTGAAGTTTGCCCCATTCAGGCCTATGTTAACGATCGTCCGGAAGCCCATATTTGAGTGCATAGCTCATTTTGAAGTCAAGTTTGTGGCTGAATTCATTTTGCCATCGGATTTGCCGATAGCGGAGGTGATTACCAGGAGTACTCAGAGGTTGCTGGTCCAAATTTCATGCTGTTTTTCAAAAATTTTTCCACGTCTCTTGTGTTCAGAAAATGGATCCACGTACAGTGCTGTGAGATTAAATGTTGCCGATCGCCCGGCTGTCTTGCAATGGAATTTGCACTCTGTATAGATGAGAGATTACCTCAGAATCGGTAAGAAACTGTTATGTTCATTGTCTCATCCGGTATGAGTTTAGAAATACTTTCGAAGTTTGAAAAAAGTCGGATTTTATACAGTTTTATGCAGGTTTTTCGCCTGTGAGTATATTTGATACTAGTTATCTTCAAAATGTTGTTTCGTTTTGTGATCCACAGAACGTTGTCCTTTCGTCTTAATTTAATACTGTTACATTGGAGTGGATTCCGGACACAAATATGTATTGGCAAACATCTGAAGATTAATAAAAAGCGCTTTGGCAGCCCACTGAGGCTGCAAGCACACGCCCGCGGCGGCTGCCTGGTGTTCAATTCACTTTTGTTGTGCTTATGTGTAGGCCTAGAGCTGTGACCCCAATGACCCAGCTAGCACTGTTATACTGTAGACTGTGGCGTTCCAGAAATTCCAAAGACTGTTATTGTAAACTTGACAAGTATTGCTCTGCAGACTGTATTGACTTCAGTGGGGCTCACGGTACTAGCGCCCAAGCTTCCTGACCTTTAACCTTACTATGCGTTGTTACGATTGGTTAGGGACATGGCGCAAAGCGCACCCGTTTTCTTGGACAGCAGATGACAGGGGTTGATGGCAAATGACAGCCACCAGTTTGCATCAAAAGTAGGTAAAACTTGGCTTTTCTCATTCAAAAACACAAGTAAATTAGTTTTCTGGCATGTGTTTTCAACAATTTACTCAAACCAGCCGCCAAACCTGACACACGCCCTCAACATAAATTCTAGGGACTAGAAAATGCTCCGTGGCCGCGGCCTGACTGTTCAGTGCTACCTACAGTCTTGAGCGACACTATGCAAAATTAACAACGATGAGGATTGTGATGATGAAGGTGGCGTTGATAAACAACATCATAACATTCATACGACGAACTTACATGTCATAAATTAGTAAGAAATAAGTTACAGTCTTGTTCAAATAAACTAAAACCAACATCAATGCAGTAAGAGTGCTCAACAAAGGAACAGCACTATCAGAAAACCTGGAATAATTCAAAAAGTAGACGTAGCAAAAAATGGAAAATATCTTTTGATAGCCCGTCCAAAATTCTATCTAAACCGATAGTTTCTCAACATTCCATGAATTTTTCGAAAAAATTGAAATTTTGCTGCGTTTTTTTCTTTGAAATTCAAAGTCAATTAACTTGAAAACGGTACTTGAAGGAATCCACATGCAAAATTTCACGTCATTTGCTCTTCCTGTTAAAAATGTGACCGCAGAACGTTAGAAAATGTGTGACAATGCGCCAGAGCCGCCATCTTGACAGTGACTTCCGGTTAAACAAAATTTTATAAAAGCCGATTTTAGCAACAAACACGTGACCAGTTTCAAAATGATTGGTTCTCCAATGTGCCCTCTACATGAGAAAACATTTTTGACCAGATATCGAGGTGCGCATGCGCCTTTGCCAATATATCTGCCATCTGTGACTGGAAGTTGATGATTTACGGTGCAAGTGTAGTGCTTGTGCTCTATAATAATCGTCACAAGTTTCAGCCCTGTACATTGAAAAATGAGGCCTCTATGAGCAATGACTTCTTGGTCTTGCTCAATAGAAGCTAGACCAACATCAGTGCAGCAAGACCGGTGAACAAAGGAACAGCACTATCAGAAAATCTCGAATAATTCGACAAATAGATGTCGTTGCGAGAAAAGGAAAACATCTTCTGAAAGCCCGTCCAAAACTATCTAAATTTATAATAGTTTCGCAACATTCCATATTTTTTTGAAAAAAAATTGAAATTTGCGTTTTTTTGAAATTCACACTCAAATAACTCGAAAACGGTAAGTCTGAGAAAAATGTTATCACAGAACTTTTGAGCATACTTCAAGGAATCCACATGCAAAAATTCACGTCATTTGCTTTTCCTGTTAAAAATGCGACATCAGAACGATTGAAAACGGGTGAAAATGCACCAGAGCCGCCATCTTGAAAGTGACTTCCAGTTAAACAAAATTTTATGAAAGCCGATTAATAGCAACAAAATGATTGGTTCTCCGATGCGCCCTCTACAGGAGAAAACGTTTTCGGCCAGATATCGAGGTGCGCATGCGCCACTTCAATAGTTCTGCCATCTTTGACTGGAGGTCAACTATTTTCGGCACAGTTGTAGCATATGTGTTCTATAATAATCGTACCACGTTTCAGCCCTGTACGTCGAAAAATGCGGCCTCTACGAGCATTTGACTCTGAAATTGGAAACAAAATGGCCGTCATATCCGCCATTTTGAATTCGATCATGACCAAAACAGTAGGCTTCCAGGACTTTCCGATCTACACGTCGTCTGCATTTTTCGTGAGAATCTGACGAAAATTGCGACCTGTAGAGTGCGAACATACTTGTCGGATATCAATGTGTCAACATGAACAATGATTAATCAGTGGGGAACTTGCTGAAAGATTCGTGATGCAGAAACTTACCTCAAGAAGACTCGGGAAAAATTGACATCTTGTCTATGCCATTTTACTGCTTTTGGTAGAACCTTGACACAAGCCACGAAATATTAAGAGCAATTCCATATAAAAACCAGATGGTGGGCTATATATGCAAAATCACCAATTTTTTTGAAACTTAGCGCATCAGCTGGCCTTGTCAAAAGAAACCTGAGCCTGAATTATTAAAAGTTTCCGAGTTTTTTTTTAACCCTTTTTACGACCACTTTGTACTTTTTCTGAAAAATAGCAAATAATAGTACTTGAAAGTAGGTGACTTTTGTCAACAACAGCACATCATCGCTTCACGCTATTGAAAAAATAACTATATAGCAGAAAGAAGAAAGAATAACATACAAGAAAAACTAGTTCGGGTGGATTTATTGATTTTTATGTCCTCCCATTTTAGCCTACAAAAATATCATTTTCACTACATAATATTAAGGCCATTTTTACGCATTTTTATCACTTTCCCAAATCTATATGGGATTCTTTTGGAACATGAGTTAACTTCCATCTGTTACAGCCCAACGCAAGAATAAAAAATCTTGTCTCATAGTTTTTGTGCAGTCAGTTTTTTACATAACTCACTTACACATTTTTCTGCCAATCTGTGACTGTCAGTTAGATTAAAAGACTCTAGGAGGCGCTACTCGATTGTGCAATTATCTATCGACCAAGATGTCAAATAGAACAAATATCATTCGTTTTGCTGCATCAGTGATGAAGGAGATCATGGGAAGCTGTATGAGAGATTTTTTCTTCGCGGATTTTCAGTTTTACTGGTGCAAAAATAAAAATTTGTTACAGGATTACAGAAACCAAAAAAGTCAAGTTTAATGTACTTATGAGTTAATAATACAAACCCATTACCATCTCATACTTCAGAGAAGCAGGTTTTATTCTTATTAAGGGTGCCAATTACCCATTGCTTGGTCAGTTTTCAAACACCGTAATTGACTAAGAATACCACGCACTGCCTGCAGCGCATGCTGGTTCATTTTCAGACCTCCTGAACAAATCCCTGGATATGCGCTTGAAAAAGTCCTCTCAAACTATTAGCAAAGTTCATACTAAAACTAATCAAGATCTTCGAGATCACAAGTGAAAAGAGGACGGTGGATACGAGCAGAAGTGTCGTGTTATTGGACATACAAAGTGTCACGCAATGCTTCTTGTACTACACAAAAGCGGCCGAGCATGGTGGCAATTTCAGAAAAATAACAGGTACGGATATTTACAATTGAAAACATAATACTTTCAGTGATATCCAAGATACCGGCTTTCCAAACCAGTGTTTAATCAGTTGGGTGTTGTTGCGACTTACCAGCTAAAAGTTTCACAATATGTAAATTCCCGGCGTTCAAGCGGCGGACTCAAAACCACAGTTTCTTGAAGGTATGCTAGGTTTAGTGTATGATGCATTTCTACTCAACACTTCAAAGAACTGCATTTTGTTTGAAGAAAACGAGAGCTTCTGAAACACAAAGTCCTTTTATTTTGCTCAGTACACATGTCTAAGATAGACATTTCTCAAAACTAGATAATCACTCCTATAAAAATCTCAGTAGTTTCAATAGAATCAATCATGTAAAAAGTATGCTTTACGAGTCTCAAACTGAACATAAAACAAAAAACGCTAGTAAAAAATGACAGAAGATTTCAATGTTGACCATCAGTGGCTTGGATTATTTTTCCCAAACGGCCACCACTCAAATCTCTCCCCCATGGAAGCCCCGAATTTGCGTCATCGTCCATGTTTTCCAATTTTGCCGAGGGTGGACCCCAGTCCCCTAGCTATGGTAATGATGACCACAACAATATCATAAGAATAGACAACAACTAAAACATGTTTATAACTTCCTACAGTTTATGATGATAACTCATTCATGACTTCAAGCTTCAAGTTATTCTTTGAGGCAAACTCGTGGGCAGCAGCAGCATCAGCATCTTCAATATTCTGAATATTTCGTATTCGAGATGCGGCAACCATACGGGAGAAAAATCCAGCAATCTGCTGCTCCGACAGCCACTCCTCAGAGGAGAAAAGTTTTCCTTTCTTATTCTTGGCTTCTCGCATCATCTTTACAACCTCAGCTGGCCGTTGTTTTCTGCCTGACTGTTCACCTTCAGGAAATATATCACTGGGTTAAGTCTTTACCTTCTCAAAGAAGCAGACCGCTTTTCTAATACTTTTCAGGGCCCAATCCTGCGGCAACTTGATCAACAGCGTAAACGGCAGACAACTCAGGTGATGACACAGCTGTGGTAGTAGATAACATATCAGATTATCTTGAAATGTGGTTGAACTGAGTCTCGTTCTGGAGGGATGATGAATGAGCACCAACATCCAAGTGCTCATTTAGCTCAGCATCTGTAGGAAAATATTTCGAGCACCCATAGTGTGTGCATGTGAACTTCGTATGACGTTCATGGGATACCAGCCCCGACTCAACCCTTGGAGTTGTAAAACACTCGAGTGTTGCAAGGTCAAGACTTTTCAGAGGGGACAGTTTACATGATTTGTTGATGACAAGTTTTCCCTCCCCTACGCTATAGGCCTTCCATGCTCGAATGCCATCGGCGGAATACTCAAAGTTTGTCAGCAAACTTATCCCTGGGATACTGTGCTTGGGAAGGACCTTTTGGGCATTCACACTACAGGCCGACACATAACAGCCTTTGACACCTTCTCTAGACTCTAGCGCATGTTTCAGGTCGACTGCATTTTGTTGCCTTCATTGACGAAGTACTTGGCATGGGACTTCAAGGGTGCAATTTTCCTGTCACAGATGTCTTTTCCCTTCTGAATTTCACTGAAGTCGTAGCGCAGAATGGAGATGCCGGTGTTACCAGTTATGTAGAACAAATGAATCAGAAGGGCACCTGAATGGTAACAATTGGTATTGTCGGAGCTTCCGTTATTTGTGGATCCCTAGGTTTCACCTGCGTTAGCACATCTAGCGTTAAACAGCAAACAGTGAAAAAGTCTTGCTTGTAGGCATCTAGAGTATGGATGTAAGTATGTACCTGAAATACAACAATTATGTAGTATAAAGAACGACCTTATTACATCTTATTACCACCTAAACCGCAATCACACAACTCAACTTCAAACATGGTTCGTCTCAACACGTTATTATATCAGTAGCTCCTTCAAAACATTTCTAGGGAGGGGGAAATTTCCCCTTCACAAAGATATGAAAATCATCCATAAGTACAAAATGGCTTCAGTTAAAATGAAGGTTTGTGTGCAAAATCTACTAAGAGACAAAGAATGCGTCACTGTCAAGCTTTTGTTGGGAAATGGCAAGAAAAAGACTAGATATTAAGTGCACACTCCCTGTATCTTGTACTGTTACAGTAAATCAATATACTAAAAAGAGGTAAAGGCAACAACATTGTTCATCACCGTCTTTCTGTTTAATATTGAGCACATCTGAGAATTATACTTTGCAACACCTTGAATACTAATTGAGGATTTATTTTTACCTGGTGGCTTTCACCTTTCTTTGTGATACAAGCCGCCACATGCCATGAGATCCTTTTTTCCACACCAGTTGGACTGTGCTTCACGGAAACTGATGGGTATGAACTTCATTGCAAAATCCATTACAACCAAAACTTGGTGTGGGGTGAGAGATGACATCAAATCCTGTTTTGCTTGTTCCTGGTTTATCCCTCTGACAATATTCTGTGTGTTCGTGATAACAGCACGTCAGTTTTTGTCTAAAACCAAGTCCAAACTCACGTCGATGTGTAAAATATATAACGGCGCATTTCCATTGGTTTGCCAGTCCAACCTCCTATCTCCAGCTCTGGCAAGAATCAGCTGTAATTCCGATATACTTTCAAACTTCTGTGGCACTTTGCACGACTTCAGATGACTTCTGACGTCTTTAAGACAGCTAATGAAGGCCACATTTCCTCCGCGATTACACTTATGTAACGAAAATTAACCAAATGTACAAGAAGGAAATTCCTCCACATTCTTTAGTGACAGGACATGCATGTATTCTCGAACCCTAAAGTGCTATTGGTAAAGTTAAACAAAGCATGGAGTGTTCTCGAAAATTGGGGTCTCAAAAGTAAAATCAAAATTTTTATGATATTGCATTGTTGATATTAGATCATATATTTTAGGTGATATCTCTAAACTAAAAGAGTTTTTAGCCTCAACTCTCTTGTCAGTCAGAGTAAGGCCACATCACAAAAATGCCCAAATTCGAGGGCCACATCACAAAAATGCCCAAATTCGAGGGCCACATTTAAAACTAAATATATAAGAGACAAGTTTTTTTAAAAGCAATTATCAACGTTCAATCTTAGAAGTGTCTACAAAGAGAATTTCAACTTCAAATATATTCCGATATAGCAGGCAGGTTAAGCAACATCTTGCCACTTGTGACTGGCCTGAAAAGTGGTCTTGGAGTTTTCTCCCCTGCTGGAAATTTAATTGTACCTATGAGTTGCAAATTTCATTTTCTTACTAACCTTACATGAGTCTTTATGACCATCAATGTCAAACTTTGTCACCAGTTTTCCAAGTCTGATTTTTGCCGTTCAAAAAATGCAGTTTTACTGATATGAAAAAATGCAAAATATGACTTTATAACCAAATAGGTCATATCTCGGTAACCTAAGGTCATTGAGTGCAAATATTGCAGCAGTGTACTTTGGGCCAGCATCCCAACACATGCACAAAGTATTAGTTCTGTATGAATTTTTGAGTATATAGTGATTTTTCATTTCCATATGGTTTTTATATGGAATCATTCTTAATCATTGTTCATGTCGACACATTGATATTTTCGTGTGTTATTGGGAATAGATTATATTTCAACTTAATTGTGCAAGAAAATTTTTTTAAAAATTGTGACCTCCACAAAACTATTGTTTGCGGAACGGTTGCACATGCGCAGCGGTTCCGCAACTGTCACATTGATCAACTAATTACTGTTGGGGTTGTCACATCGATACTTTCAAGTGGCATTGATAATGGAATGCATTTTAAGTTGATTGGACAAAACAATACCCGACAAAACAATACCCCACAAAACCATTCTGTTTGTGAAATCGCTCCCCATGCGGAACATTTCCGAATGCGGAAGGGTTCCGCAACTGTCACATTGATCAAGCAATTTTTAGGATTGTTACATTGATACTTTCAAGTGGTATTGATTATGGAATGCATTTTAGCTTGATTGGACATGAGAATTAAGTATATTGAGTCCTCCAAAAAACTATTCTGTTTGCGGAACCGTTCTGCAACTGTCACATTGATTAATTATTGAGAGTGGGCACATTATACTTTCAAGTGTTACTGAGAATTTATTTATTTATTTATTTATTATTGTGATATTTAAAATGAGGGTGGCCTCTTCAGTGATAGCACTGCTTTCCAAGAGGGCCCTCAAGGAATGGAATGTAATTCATGTTTATTGGGCCGGGAGAAAATTAAAAAATTTTAGTCCTATGTTAAACTTTTCTGTTTGTGGAACCCATCTGCAATTGTCACGTTGATTTTTAAAAATAAGTTATTATTTTGATTATTAATCCACAAAATATACATAATATTTCACAAGTCAGTATTCCACAAAACTTGTGCAGTATTCTGCAAGTACGTAATATTCTGCAAAATGTGCGGAATATTCTGCATTGCAAAAATTAAACTTCTTAATTAAGAAAATGCTAATGGATCAAATAAAAATGTAACACTGTAAACATGTTCAGGGTAAGGTATAGATTTGTTTCATACCATTTTTATGGCCCAAAGTGGATATAAAAAAGTGCGGAACCGTTCTGTACACTTTGAGACTAACTAAGATAGTCTCATTTGAAAAAAATAGCCATACTTATATCTGCATGAACTATGATGTGTCTCTTTAAAATTGTAAAGAAGACATGAATTAAAATGTTAATTGAAAAGCTAATCAAGCTGTTGCCACTAATAAGGACCAGGATCTGATAATTTTATTAGCTTGGCATATTTCTAAATCATAATTGTCAGAAATTGACTCTGGGTTTATTTAAAAGGTAGCTGTGCTTTGAGATGGTGCGCAGATGAAGAGAGAATGATTAAATCCAGTCATAAAACATGTGAAGCCTGTTGTAAATTAAGTAATCAACTATGAAGAAGAGTAACTACGCTATCGCCCTGTGTAAAGATTACTTCAATCAATTATAATGTCTTATCTGCTATCCAAACTGCAGGACTTGACACTTGTTGGATGACAGTCCTGTTGGTAAATCTTCCAACTATTACACACTGTACTGCGACAGTGTACTTGCTGGTCCCAGCATGCTATAAACATTCCCACTAAATAAGATTGGTCCTAACCCCAATGGTCAAGGTAAATGGTGGGGTTTGGAAAATTGAACTAGACCGTATTTATCCACCTTGGCCGAGTCGCGCTCGGCTCACGATCAAAGGGATGCCGCCAAGCTGCTCTATTCATCGAGTCACGAGCGAGGATAATTGGCTTCGCTCATGCGGATATGATCAGCTGATTACAATCTAGTTAGCAGACTGTACTTTTCATGGAGAGAGTTTTACGTAGTTTTTACTGTAATATTTGAAAAGAGGAGCGAAAACAAATATGAGTACAACTTTGAATTTTTCAAATCGGCCCAGGATAAGAGATTTTGCAATACAGCAACACTCACGATTACTTTCATTCGGCGCGCACGAATACAAAAATATAGGACCCAAGTTATTTAGATTTTGGAACACATGCATTGCAATATTCAAAATACGTTTATTATGAATCTTACAAGCTGTAAAAGGTCGTTGTTTAATTTCATTGCGCTCATTCATTGTCATCCGTCAAATCGGCAATTTCCGAGGTGTGATCTGCGGCGTGCGCGTATGTACAAAACACATGATTGTTATGTTCCTGAAGTACGAAAATTAAGAAACTTTAGCATGCCGTTATTATTGACAGGGACACGATAAAACGAATTTGGATTTTGACTATAGTCGTGATACAGCGAGCTGGCTGACCACTGCGTCAGTGTCTCCGTTAGACCCAGAAATTTCACACAGCCCAGGTAGTTCACCTCGTCCCTAACATGTAGATCAAGCCTTGGACTATTAATACTCCACGGTAGAGCTAACGACCGTCGGCCTGTGCACACAAAATCTGTGAGTTAACCAGCACTCACATTGCACGTTGCATCCATTTAAGTTAAAAACAATCTAGTAAACGCCATTTTCTTGCATAATCCTCTGCCTTTTGTAACAAAAAAGTCTGTCGTCGATGACTTGCACACGTACGCTCACTCACTCTCATACGCAGACGAACTTCAAAACAAACGTCACGTGACAACAACATGAGTGTTCATCCAGAGATTTTTCTCGTGTTGTGGGGTACGATGTAGCACAGATTTGGACTTAATCGCAATTAATCTGGACTCTACTTGAACTTTAAAAATTGTAAAACATAAGGAAGATTTCAGGTAATTTATTGAGTCGAAACTATATTTTTATTCAAGAGTTCAAGTTTTCCTATTGACGATCGCGATTCAGCGACGCATCATTCGGCAAGTTTTCGCCCTGTGATGAGCACAATTTTTTGAAAAATTATCGTAATTTAACAACGGAAGTTGATAGCAATGCACCACAATTTTGTAGAAAGACTGTCATAGGCTACAAATAGGTCACAGAGCGTAAATTTGATGAATTCTAGCTTCCGATTTTACCCGTTTGGGAAACCGGGTTTCAACTGCCGTTAAGGCTACAATGAGCGTCCCCTCCCCGTGAAATGAATTTTTCTAAGCGTTTATTAGAGCCAATACATTATACAGCTTTCTACCAAGGCTAGGTGATGCTATGACATTATTCTTTGTTGCATTAGTAACTGGTCTTGGATAATTATCATTTTATGGCCTGGTCATCCATTCAGTCAAAAGTAGTTCCAGAGGTGGCTTATCAGCCAATTATTCACGCATGCTGACTCCCAATAGAAGCCTGATAAGAGTAAAGGTGGATAAATGCAGTGTTCCTACAGTTTCTTGTAGTGGATGTGTTCAGGACATGAGTCTTTCGTGACGCAACACTTGCAGGCATCATCTTACTACCCATAATGCAAGTGACAAGCTCTTAACTTCTTGTTTGTTAACCCTTGCCCTTGCCAAGATACTCTTTAGAATCTTCCACGAGATGGCTCTGTTGTACAATTTCCTCTCTTCTCTGTAGCAATTAGTCTTTTAGTTTCAACTACTATAGCTCATCTGAGTATTTTGCTAATTTCAGCCCAAATTATATGATTGCCTTAAAGAAACCACTTGATCATATCCAATCGTATCATTGGCTATTACGATTTTCTCTCAGAAACTTCTAGAATCTTTAGGGTGCTTTGACCCCAGAACCAAAGTAGTAAACATCATCTAAAAAGAGATCTTGACGTTAAAATACATGTCAAAAAGTTTGACCCCTACATGATTTAAAGTACTTATGCACAAATTTTGGGCAATTTAAAATGAATCTACATGTAGTAAGTACTTAATCAATATTTATTCTGACAATAGTCCTAAATTTAATGTAATTTAATGTCTGCCTTCACACTGTAAGACAGTACCAGTGTTTAGATTCAAAACATAAGTCAGTGTTGTCAACTGTACCATGCTGAACTTATAGTCTGCTTCAGACTTTGTTGTAAGATACTTAAGTCCTGTTACTAATACTTTTTGAATATCGCTTTCAATATTAACATGGACATGCATCAGAACTATCAGGGAATCATGGCTCAGACAACAAGTTTGTACAAGCTAATAGGGCAAGTCTTATTTTAAAAAATAATTTTTTAAAACGCAGTCAATGTTTTATGATTGATTTCACATTTTAGATTTTGAATAGTCGCATACAAAATATTACTTATTAAAAGGTTTTGAATTTGTATTCTACTTAACCCATAAAAATACTTTTTGTGATACCACATGTGTCAAATACAAAATTATTATCAAACTCATTCCCATCCAAGTTGTATACCATCTTGGAATAGAAGTAAGAATTTTAGGAAGTTGTTTCATATATTTAATCATATGTGTTGAAAAGTTCAAATCCTAAAGTATTCCAAGCTTGGGTTTACCTCAGGTGTTGATTTCGTGCAAGAGATTAATTGATTAAAAAAGCGTTATTATTTGTAGAAGACCATAGCTTAAATACTGAAGTTTGAAGTATTCTGAATTAATGTCTTAGCCACAACAAACAATTTAATACTAGAAATAATACTAGAAAATCAGAGCTTTTTTCCGTCACACTCACCTTACATAGAGTTGTCTGACAAAGTTTCTAAGAAGATATTACCAAAAAAAATTAGAATGTTGTTCTTTACAAACATTCCTCTAAATCATATAAAACAAAAAATTAATTTCATGCAAGTCACAGAAAATTGACATCAAATTTTTTTTCAAAAATTCAAATTCTCTGCATATGTCGGTCACACCTCTTTTAAGGCAATTTTCTCATTCAAATAAAAAGATAGTAGAGTAGTTAGTACATGGTTTGAAGCTATCAATGAGACTTAAGAATTGATGTATTAATTTTTTTCCTAGGATGAATTTTTTTTCACAATTGATCTAAATATTCTCTGATTGGACGTCCATCGCAAATGGAATTTCCCCACCCATATTAAAATGTCATAAAACAACGATGTTATGATCTACTAATTCTTGAAACGATCAACTTTTTGGGAGAAAACATAATTTATTTTTCTTGAAAGTTGGCCTGATTACTTTATCTCACGACAGTATCACACTGCGGCTGCTTGGAGAAACTCAAATCGCTCCTTTTCTCATTTAAAGGGAATGTTAACAGCACGAAAATGAAACATTACACATATCACACAGTGCGTGAAACGGGAAACAACTACGTTAATTCACCAAAATGTCCGCACAAAATGTAGCCTTGATGATTTAGCAAACAGCATTGTTTTTTAGAGACGGGAGTAAATGGAGCAATGTATGGCTATTGTTTGTATAATCAGGTTGGCCAACACAGTTACGCCGTAGGCAGAGTTTGCCGCACAAAACTGTATTTATGATAATCTTTCTTATTCAAACTTCGTGAACATTTGGGTTAATGACCATACTCATTTATGCGGCTATCCCCTACTTTGAAATAAGGACCCAATTCGACTAAGCGACCCCCTCAACTTTTAAGAAATTTCAATAAAGCATTCACAGCTCAGGCTAGTGCCCTCATGTAATTTACTTTACCTAAATGATTTTTAAAACTGTAAGGTTTGCTTTCAAATGTAGAAGTCGCTTTGGGATCACTGATTCACTGTAAGTGTCGGCAAGAGCCTTGCGACAAATTCTTCGAACTCTAAACCACGAAAGTGTGTTGGTAAAAACCCCTTATAGGAACATCGGATAGCACGGTTTTTACTTTGCATCGAACACAACATCCCTATTTTCACAACCAGTGGCTTTATTTCAACGAGATCATAGGCGGATTTAGGGNGGGGCCCGCCCCCCCCCCCTTGGCTGCCGCAAAAGAAATAAAACAGCAAGAGCGTAGGGAAAGGTTGAGTTTATTAATTAACCCCGGTAATTAAAATTATACGGATGAAACAACATTTAAATGTGTGCAGTTTTAGTGTTTGGGGGGGGGCTCAGATCCAATTTCAAGTGTCAAATTCGGAACACGGCTTATTCGTAACGGAACTATGGCTAAATATAGGCTCTCCCGCGATATCCCAGGCGACTGGCAGTGGCGCTACGCACTACGACTCCATTTCCATCGTCTGCTCCACTGTGCAATGAAGAAAATTTACTTCATTTTTTAAAGAAAATGGAACCTGATTGACGATGTAAAAACAGAAGCTGCTGGTAAGATGTGAATTTTAATCGAAGCCTTAGTGAATCACTCAGAAACTAATAGTTCTCTCTTTGTCAAACCTTAACTTAAGACGATTTCCAAAGCAATTGCCAACACGAAAAACAGATTTGGCCTTTTGGGAATTTGAAGACTATTTTAAATACAACAAATTTGTTAAGAACCGATTGCACAAAATATAAAACATGTAATAACATTACAAAAAGAAGTAGGTTTCGCGCGCAAACTCTATGGACCATAAACAAGTAGGTCTCTTAGTATATGATCAGTAGTTAAGTCGTGGTGGTGTAGTGGTAAAGCATGCGCGCTCTATTCACCAGGTTGTGAGTTCGAGTCTCTTGTATCTTGCAGTTTTCCTGTTTGACACGTTCTACGTTTTTTTTTTGCCTTTTTTCTTGGATAACACTTCAGGAATCAAGGAAAATGCTTGATTTTTAGAGGAAAAAATAGAAAAATTTCCTGACCTCCCCCCCCATTCGGTGCTATGCGCATCTACAATCATGGTTTGCGCAAATGCTTACAGCCGGACAAAATGTTGGGCCCCCCCTTTGCGATATCCTAGATCCGCCACTGGAGAACATGTCTTGGTCAATACGCAGGAGAATGTCTCGTGGGATATTACTTCATGTACGGCACTCTTTGTATGTTTTGTGTATGTATTGGTGCTGTACGCGATGCATGGTGGGTGTATGCCAATGCTCTGCAGTGCAGCTCTTGTTTCAACCATTGCTTTATGTGTCACACAAGCAGCCACTACTGCTCCAAACATCAACCATCTTTTGTTGTTTCCTTGTCTCACCTCCGTCTCGTACTATGAAAAGCTATGCACTGTGCTGAACTAGATTTGACTATTTTCAACTGCAATGTCAGCTGCTCCTTGTTAATTGCGCTATGTCGACAGTACAGCATTGCTGCAAATACTCCCTGACAAATACCTTTATGTTGCAGACAAATTGCTTGCTGCTTACGGGCCTTCAGCCTTTCATGATGCTTTCTTTGTAAGGACATTAAAATTTCATTTAGATATGACCCTTCATTGGATCAGTGGACTTCTCTGAGACCCATGTCCTCTCCTAAGTCTTGGATGGGTGCTGTGGTGTATAAAGATCAGATTTACGTCATAGGTGAGTGCAACATAATGCAGATTTTTATGACCTGGTTCGAGGTATTGGTAAAAAAATAAGGTTAGAGTAATGACGACCGGGCTACCTTCATTACCTGAAGGATTTTAGTATTAATATTAAACACATAATCTATGTATTTTTGAATTTCTCGATGAGGCCTAATTTAAATTAAAATTAAGTTCGTTTGCCCTTACCTGACTGACCTGCTCAAATCCCGCCTACTCAGAAAATGTTATTCACAGAAATTCTTCTGACTTTATTTATTTTTGTACACAAAGTGTTATAATGAATTTCTCACTTGATTGATGACTCAGCCCAGGAATAAGTCAATAAGTCCTTCCTGGAAACTTGGTTGTTTTGTTACAAAAACAGAGCAAAAATCCTTCAACAAAATCTCAAACGTGAGTTGTTAATTTCTAAAGACTCTTGATGAAGGCATGGCTCATTGGTTGAGGAATAGTTGCAAAATTGATGAATGAAGTTATAAAGAAATTTTCCCTACCTTAACTTAACTACCCAGATGTTAAAGGTGGGGTCGAGTAAGGGCAAACAAAGATAAGACTGGCCTTATCACAGAATCTTATTATTTGTTAGAAAGCTGTGTCCAATGGTTTGTAATCACGATTGTGTTTTTCTCACAAATCTTGATTTTTCATGGAGTTTGTGGCATTTTTATATACCGTATTCGCCATAATAACCGCCCAGGGTGCTTAGAAAAGTTCGGTTCAGGGGGCGCTTATTATAACCCAAGGCGGTTGAAACCCGGTCTCCGAAACAGGTGAAATCGGAAGCTAAGATTCACGAAATTTATGCTCTGTGACGTATCTAATCTGTGAAAGACTTCCAACAAAACTGTGGTGCATTGCTATCAAAACTTTGCTGCTAAATTACGATCATTTTACAGAAAATTGTGCTGAAATCCCAGGGCGGAAACTCACCGACTGACTGCCTCGAAATCGCCGTCTTCGATATGGCGACTTCAATGCTTGAATAAAAACAGTTTCGACTCAAGCAAAATTACCTGAAATCCTCATTAAGTTTTCTAAGTAGCGTCCCTAAGATTTTTTTTTAAGTTTCCGTGTATTCTGGATTAACGGCAGGCTTAAGTACAAGTCTGTGCAACATCGTGACATCTACGATCGGCAACACGGCGAGAAAAAATGTCTGGATGAACACACAATGTATTTCACTCGTTAAATATGTGAGCATATGGACTCGTCTTACTCCTTTTCCCCCTCATCTCGGTCTATTCCATTATCCCTTTGTGCAGGACTACACGTCGTTTCCCAGCCTTCGGAGTGGTCTGCTGTTATCACGTGGCTCTTATAGGCTGACGATTGTCACGTGTCTTTAGGGGCGTTTTTCTTTGTTATTGTAACCTCTCTTTCAGTTCACCTTGTTCCGGCCACATTGTCATACGTCAAAACTCATTCACTTTTCCCACCCTCTTCCTCCCAGTTTTCGTCATTTTCTCGTACTTCCACGTGGCCAGCGCTTTTTATTGCCCATCTTACCAGAGATTACCTATTATACGTTATTTACCTGTATTCATTATATTGTAATTGTATTAGTCATAATAAATGACCTATATCGCCTACCTCGGTCTCCTTTTCATCTCTGGTAACGAGCTTGCGACGCACGTATCATTTATCTTTATTCGGGACATATGTCGATCATAAATGTCGTTGTCACGTGACGTTTGTTTTGAAGTTCGTCTGCGAATAAGCGAGCGCGTGCGTGTCACCAGAGTTCAATTGCCAAAGCAGAGACCGTCTTTTGGCCAGAGCCACGCAATCTAACGAGCTTGATGTGCAATGTGTCTAAAGAAATTTGCACAAGCAGTAGGCCTAAACCAGAGCGTGTTTCATTCAGCACTTGCCGGTCTCGTGCTAAAAACTTTCGACATTTGTCTCAGTAAGGCCCATATTAGTCGCCGTGTAGCTGGATGCGTACATAACTATCTGACAGTTATTTTTCGGTGTAAGGGTGTGCAAGCATTCACTGTCAGTTGTCATTTTATCGGATATTCGGCTTAAAAACACCAATTATGATTAATCCAACAATCCATGTAAAAAAATAACGCAAACATGTCTTGGATGACAGATTCATGTATGTAGCGCACGCTTCCTGGCCATGTGCGTTTAACACCAAGTTATTTTTATTCATGAGACAGTCGATGTGTCTACTGAAAGGTCAGACCATAGTGGGACATGGTCGTTGCGAGAGTAGCAACGCTGTTGCGTTCTTTTTGAAGCGCTGCGTTACTTTGAAGTGTATAGTCACGGCTAAATACAAACGTAGCAGTACCGCTGGTGGTCTAGATGACCCTTGCAAAACTTTTTTGATAAATTGGAAGATGTTACTGTAGCCGAGTTTTAGGACCGTAGGTACGTCATTGTTCGCATGTACACGTTCATGGACTGGGCGCTTATTTCAGCAAAGTCTGAGAACGTGTGGGGGGGGCGCTTATAGGGGCATGGGCGGTTATTACGGCGAATACGGTACTTGATTTCTTCAAAAACGCAATTTTTTTATTCTGTTTGCTAAAAAAGCGTGTCCTTGGGTTTTCTTTTAAGGACTTCTAGCCTGAAAGTGTGGCTCTGAAAAGCCATAGGTGAAAGGAATGTTGACATCTCTAGCTAAAATCTCAGACGTGCTTTTATAGCTAGACTAATTGCAAGTTGCATGTGAACAGTTGAAAAATCTGATTTTATTTAAATGTCACCACATAATTACAACATTCTGGTATTAACTTTGGGCACATAGTACGATTCTGTTACTATCAAGGATTTAAAAAATATATAGTGTTGTAGTTTTTAATTTTTTGCTGAAAAAGTTATTTGGTAATTTTTTTGGTAACTATTTTAGAGATATTTGCATGTGACAAGTGTCTTTAGTAAGGTTGTGTGGGACCTTATTGACACAACTCATACAGTGGACGAAAGCAAATTTAACAGCGAAGATTACATTTTATGATGTTACAAAAGCTGAAGCAAAACCTTGACCAATCAACATTTCCTGGCTGTCTGATAAGAAGATTACCTGGTAACATGTCCTGTAAATACAGAAAGGTTGTCATCTGTTATGTATTTTCTATCTAATGTCAACGTTGTGGAAATTATAAGGAGAGGTGAATAACACAAGAGACACAACCAAATGGCACCAAAAATAAAGAGACTGTATTGGGGAAAACAAATGCAAAAACAGGACTGAGGTCAAAAGTCAATCCACAAGCATAGTTGTAAACTCAAAAAATTATATCTAGGGAACCACAAGGAGATCATGTCTCCGGCAACACTTTAGTAAATTAAATGTAAGTAAATAGTGGTAAACTACACAGAAATAGTACTAAAATGCACAACTACACAAGAGTGAAAGGCATGAGCACTAATGAGGTCGCAATTTTGTCACATTAATTGTCATAACTAAAGTGGGGTGGTTCCACTGAAAATGGAAGACAGCCAATCAGATCAGTCTTTGTCACACTTTTTCATCAGTGCACTGATGAATGTCGCTTAAAATGTCGGTATATTCTAGACGCATTTCTGGGGAATGTGCATGTTAGAGGCATTTTTTAGTAAAAGTGGAGCACCTAATCTTTTAAGCATAATTGTGGTGTGCTGATTTCGATCGTATGCCTGTTCCCAAGCTGGATTCTGAGTTTTTGCATAAACAAAATGGCCGCCAAACCAACAAGATAAGAAACATTCTTGAGACCAGGAGTGCAATATGTGACAAATAATTGTGAAATTGTTACTACAAAAACACAGTGTAGTGTATTTAGATCCCTTAATTTTGAGAACAAATTAATGAAAGTCATTAAATTCCTCAATTATGCTAATTACCTTCTGCCATTACCGAAAAATTCAAATTTTGGTGTAACTTTATGAATTTGCGGGCAAATGTGACAAATAAGGTGTTTATACCAATGTTGTGAAGGTCTAGAAAAATCATTATGACACATGTGAAGCTTATTTCATCTTCACTAAGTTACAAATGCTCATTAATAAAGCCTGAAAAATAAATTAGAAATCGGAATTATCAATGTTTTTTGCGAACATCTCACTATTTAGATAAGACATAAAAGTATTGTAAACGTAACAGCATGACTTTTAAATACTGTTGTAAAGAGATGCATGGCTATATCGTCCTATTTTGGACAGGAACATACCGTCCTCACAGTCGACCAAGCACTCAGCTACAGATTAATGGAGCTTAGGTGGTCGGTCCCAGAATACCAAAATATGTTAATACAGTACCTCGTTTAGTGGTTCTTCACGTACCATCAAGGGCATCCATACCAAAAAAAGGCCTTCATGCAAACACTTGCCGCAAACTTGCGGCAAGCTTGCTGCAAAAGTTTCTGCAAACCAGCCGCAAACACGTAGAATCAACTCTGACCAAAGAGTGGATGCAAATTTCCTGCAACCCAGCCGCAAACATTGCCGCAAGCTTGCCGCATGCTTGCCGCAAACATGCAGCAAACTTTTACCATGCAAATGAAGTTTGCCGCAAGCTTGCCGCAAACATCTCTATGTCCTTATATGGAACAGTTCCTGCAACCCAGCCGCACACATTGCTGCAAGCTTGCCGCAAACATCTTCATGGGGTTATATAGAAGTTTTTGCGAACCACCAAAAAAAATATTGCTGCAAGACTACAACATACTTGAATTGTGGCACGAATAATTTAATGCAGAAATGCCCTTGACAAATACATAATTTTTATTGCATGCCCGCTTGTTAAAACAAGAAAATACACAATCAGCTGCACATTGGATTTAACATGATAATTTTCAGTCTGATGTATAATGACTAGAAAGGAAAACAAAATCACATGACAATGAATAACAGAACCTATAAAGGTGTCGACAGTGGCAGTTAGTAATAATACTTGTATTACAATCAAAATTGTATCTAGAGAGAACAACTTGAATGTATGCAAGCTTTAATTACAATATACTGAGATGTTTTATTCTTAATGCATGATAAAATCTATAATAATTGCAACAATGATATTATTTACCTGACTAAACTAACAACAGCAACACAGAGCATTGAAACGCGCACAACGGGGTGTTTATTAGCATTGAATATGGCGCAAAATATGTCTAATGCCAGTGGAGAAAACCATGAAATCTGACTTTCCTCCATGGAAAGGCATGCTTAGAACAGCATGTTGAGCATATTTAAGCATTTTATTTTAAATTACCTCATTACTTCTCAAGTGAAAAAAAATCACTCTTAACAATTATAAACATATTTATTTTTCCCATGTTCATCTAAAATACTTGAAAACTGTCGAATACTTCATCGATTACTATTTTTGCTTCCCAATATGGTTTCATGATACATCAGTCTACTGAATGGGCTATCATTGAACTTGTAGGCCTATGTTAAAATTTGCAATATTTCGACTGTAACGATATCATCCAATAACATTCATTTATCTAAGGCATCAAACATAAATTATACCTTTCCATTTTACAATATTACCATGGTGTTGAAAAGAACAACTACAGAGGTTATCCAGTTTTAACCTACTAGTGGACATTCTAACCACATTGTACTCCAGACTAATCTGCATTACAGCAATCAGTGGTGTTCCATAGGGATCATATGGGATGATCGCTCTTGTTTGCTTCCATGTTTGTTCTAACCAACCTTGAGATGCTGTGTACACCATTTGTTCCGGTGTTTTCAACTTAAACTTGTTGCCTCATAACCTCTGCAGTGTGTCTGGCTTTCATCAAGTACATTGTCACTCAATATTCATAAACCTTAAATATGAATGCCATTTCACTTTCTGCAAAAAGGCACGAACTTTTGCTATTCTGCTCATGTATGAACAGACAGTTGAACTTGTGTTCAGTAGTTTGACTGCAGACTGAGAACTGGCGTATGACTGAAGGTGATGGCAGTTAAAACACCTACCATTAGTTAAATATACAATATGCTAATCTTATTTTGTGCCCAATAGTTACCATCCATTAAACCAAAGTAAAAATTTGTTGTTACTATTGTGAATCAAACAGCTTGAGAGATATGTGAAAATTGACACAAACTTTAAGTTTTACAGTCTCATTTAAGTGATTATTTTGAAGGACTGGTTACATATGTAACTTGACAACGTTTTGGAAACTAGTTGATTCTGGTCTCAACCCCAGTTAACTCAGTTGAAATCTGTGTTGTACTTTTCCCTAACCATTATAACCTCCAATTTGGCTGAATCAGTAAGAAAAACAACTTCCTTTTGTTTGTAAGACCAAAACTACTGATTCATGAATGAAGTCTAAGTAATTTTACTTAACAATCACATCAACATAAAGACAATTTTAAATTCAAAACTCACATCCATACAGTTCTTCAGTTATCCATGTAGAGTCTAGGCTGTACCAAAACCTTTTGAATTTGGTTCAAATGAAAGCTTATAGGTCACCCCCCCCCCCACATGCCTTCCTTGATAACAGTCCCACCAGGTCAACATGTGGCTGGGCTAGCTTAATTTAAATAAACAATCGACAGCCCTAGAGGCATTAAACATTAATGTATTCCAAGAGGCATTCCTTGAAAACACTGTACTGGCAGTTCAACATGTAGCTGGGCTAGTATGATTAAAATAAACAATAACCCTAAAAGCATAAAACAATAATATAAGGACACGTGTGAAATTATATTTCTTATTTTTTCATAAATAATGTACAGTACCACAAGAATCCAGAGTCATGTCCAAGTCCGTACCATAGCTGCTGACAGACAATATTGGGAAAAATTGTGGGTTTTCACAACAATGCTAAATGTCCTTGAAAAATCAAAATGAGTAATTTTTGGCAATTATTTTTGTCCGAAATAGACAAAATTTTACTGTAGATACAGTGGCTGCTACCACCTGATTATGAGATAATTTCAAATGTTGGAAAAGTACAAATTGCTTTAAATGCTAATACTTGCACATTTGGTTAAATTGGATCATATATTTGTGTATGGTTTGTATTGATATTTATTATGCTTGTTTACACAACATGCTGGTAACACTGCCTTTGTTGATTTAAAGGAATTGCATTTAATATTTTGCTGTACTGACTTTGACAGCAGTATGAAAGTTGAAAACTTGTTAAATATGGTGACTGAATAAAAAGCAAAGTACATACAGATGCAGTTATATTCTCTAATGCTTTACCTCGCATTTGGTCATCTTTGAGCATGTGCTGTTTTTAACAATGTAACTTACCCAACAGTAGGTCACATTTAGGTAATAAGTTATCTAAAATAAGTAACTGCCCTACTTAGGTTCTGAGATTTGAGGTTTCTTTGAAATTTAGAAAACAATTTCACAATTTCTAACATTGTCACAATCTTAATGCTAACACTTTTAACATTGAAGTTTCCTGCAACTTTCCCGCCAACACTTTTTCATCAATAAAGTTTCCTGCAACTTTCCCGCAAACACTTTTTCCTCAATAAAGTTTCCTGCAACTTTCCCGCAAACACTTTTCAACAATAAAGTTTCCTGCAACTTTCCCGCAAACACTTTTTCAATCCCCAAGTTTGCCGCAACATTCCTGCAAACTTCAGTGTTTGCAGCAAGGTTGCGGCAATGTGTGCGGCTGAGTTGCGGGTAGCGGCAAACTCCTGCAAACAACGCATAATGCCCTCCATTTCCATCTGATGAGAGTGCACTGTTATGTCAAGGTATGGCGAAATGCTAATTGTCCCATACCCGAGCTCCCAGCACCCTCTGATAATGAGAGGGATGTACACAAACTTGTGCTTGCAGCCCATACTGATGACACAGAGTTCTATCCCAGACAGCTGCCTAGAGATGCATGCCAGAAACAATGCAACAGTAGTCGATGCAAATACAAGAACTCTGGATTTCGATGCATATCATTGTGCACATGCCAGCAGCACATTCATTTTCAGAGTCCTTGTATGAAAACAGTTTAATTTGCCTGGCTTCAAGCATGTTAAAAAGTACCAAAAAGTGAATGCTTAAAACTGTGTTCATCAGGCCTGAAAACAATTTATACAACTGAGAATCTAATGAGGTCTTCAATAACAATAACTAATTTGTTTGTTGTGAATGGAAGATAAGCAGGATAGTGTGAACACTTGTCCTTATATTCTGTCAAAATAGTGACACCTTGCTTAACGAGCATTGCAGACTAACGACTATATTTTCTACCTTCTGTAGTTATACAGCTATAACCCAATAAATATGATGTAAGTTGCTTCAAAAATGTCCTTGGCATGTTTGTTGACCATGAAAATATAAGTACAAACACCTCATTTTTTAAGTTAGCTTGCTGAGGAGCAAAAAGTTAAGACGAAAATTGCATTGTGTGGTAATGGCGGCACCTAATTTGCATAATTAGTTATTAGAGTAGCAATGTTATAGTTTCATACGTGATGTTTTGTTCAAGAAGTACAGGTGAGACATTTCAACATTTTAAATAGCAGATTGTGATTTCTAATACAATAATACATCTGAACTTGACAATTTGGCTGCCATTTTGTTTATGCTAATTAGATTGTCAAAAATGCAAAATTCATCTTGGGAACAGGATTAGTTGAGTTCGCCATACCTTGATTGTGTGAAAAAGTCTTGT
Organism: Phoronis australis; assembly: GCA_002633005.1. Classification (NCBI taxonomy): domain Eukaryota; kingdom Metazoa; phylum Phoronida; family Phoronidae; genus Phoronis; species Phoronis australis. The sequence continues at coordinate 161,786 of NMRA01000416.1, read as the reverse complement.
TTACTTAAAAAATGCTCCTAGAACCTTATACAGGGTTCTTTTCTAGAAATGCATCTACACTAAGTTACCGGTAGTTCAGTTGAAGTTGCCCAAAATTTGGGCATATGTACTTATAAAAACCATGGGGTCAAACTTATTTTCGTGTTTTTTTTTATATCTACATGCATTTTTAGATGATGTTTACTTCTTTTGTTGTGGGTTCAGTACTGTGAGGATAAAAATATTTGAGGTCAGATTGTAACAGCCAATGATATGATTTGTTTTTTTATTTGCCAATTGTTAATTTAGTGCTTTATTATAATTTGGGCAGAAGACTGGGAGATAGCCAGATTGAATTTAGTGGTTGAAGCTGTCTTGCTTCAGTGTAATGGAGAAATAGTACAACAGAGCCATCCCGTGGAAGATTCTAAAGAGGATCTTGGCATTAGCCAGGGCAAAGGTTAACAAACAGGAAGCTAAGAGCTTTCCACCAATGCATTGTGGGTAGTAAGATACTGCGTACATGTGTTGTGTGTCAGACTGAGCAAGAAGAGAAACTGTGGGATGTCAGATACGATACCTATACATCTAGGATAACTTAAACTAAGGTGGCTTCAAATTCAAATTGATGTCCTTGGTGTGTTCCTTATGGGAATGAATAAAAGTACATTGTGAAACATGACATAATCTATTGTTTCATAGTGTTTAAATCGGGTTGCGATCATCTCATTCTTAATAGTCGTTATTGTTTTTCATCATGAGATTTCTTTTATCTTGGCAGAGGATCGTGACATTCGTCTACGTCATCTATACCACCATATGAACAACAACAGCTGTGTCATCTGTTTTTCGGCCGACATCTTCCCAGTCCATTTAAATTTAAAACCGTTGGTCGCCGCAGCACTGACCCGTGCCTCAGATGTTGTACCTGCTTGAGAATGAATATCGTATAGTTACTTTCAAGTATCTCGGTTGGCAGTGATTTGAACTGAGCTCATTTGTAAACAATGTATTAATTAAGAACTATGTTCAACTTTTGCACACTCTTTAAATGGTTAGTAAATGGACACAATATCTTGTTCATGTCAGTTCCAACTCATGAGCATGACGATCAGAATAATTAAACGTGTGGCTCAGTGGCTGAGATCCAGACTCCTGTTTGGGAGACCAGCTGAGTTCGAATCCTGGCTTCACAGGCTGACAATCGAGCATTGCACAGAGGTGTCTCCTACTCCTCTGATCTCGGTCTTTCTAGTGTATTTAATGAGAACCATCTGCGAAAGCAACTTCTGGGGCTGTGCTCATATTTACTGTCGGAGTTCTGGTTTCGGAATTATGGACATTTGAAGTGTAGTGAACTTTCAAAGGTAGAGAACCTTCGTAGTTTAGTGGACATTCGGAGTAAGCAAACTCCAGAATAGTGACAATTGTAACCTTGGAAATCTTTTCCATCAAGTTAGTTGCTCATATGAAGTCTGTGAGACTGTGAACACTATTTATTAAAGATTTCTTCATCGACCAAAGTTTTTATTAGGTCTAGACCTCCTTTTCCCCGAAAATGCGAACATGCTCGTCGGAGTTTTCTCAGTGTAAGAAAACACGGTTATAATTAAATGCCTGGTTTTTGAGCAGCAGCGGAGGACTGCCTATTTGAAGTTATCGTCGGCTTCAAAAGGAATGGAAATGTACACACGCGTACACACATGCATGGGTGTCAATCCACCAATTAATCCACAATCGAAGTGGACCCTGGATGAAAAAATACACTTTCAGTTCCTGATTTGAAAAAGCCTACACTTTACCATACTATCCTAGAAAGCAATATCAGATAACGATTAATCTATTTTAATTCTGCTGTTTTGTTTCTTGGTCAATTTTAAGGCATTTCACACCGCACTACTTTTTGGGAGCTCTCTCGCTGTTATATAGCTTACCATATGGTGTAGCCAGTACCACGCGGGTTCAATGCCGAGGAATAACATAAAGCCTCCTCTAATCGTCTGCACAATCTTTTCATCTACGCAAACACCACTAGGTAATGGCCTCATGATTACATGAAGCGCTTTGAATTAGAAGCTAATTCGAAACTATTAAGTTATCACTGTAGTTAGTTGTACCAGCAGCTGCAACAATTTTGTTGTCCATCTGTATCCTATCTTTAACGGATAGGCTGGGGCTGGACTTTTTCCGCTGGAGGGGCACGATCAAACCTCGAACCACCCCAGGCTTCGGGCTGGGCTTCCCTTTCCTTACAAGGCGGGGTCCTTATAAAGTTACACCCTGTGAGTGCGTATATAAGCTGGGGACTGCAGCACATGTAGTTTGAGCTATCACGTTTCGACGGTCTTGTGACTATGGTAGCTTGCAGATGCTCATATCTTTGACGGCAATTTCCTATTCTAGAAGTGCATTCCTTGAAAGCCTCGTCATGTAGCTCAATACCTAATCCTAGACTGAAAACCCATCAATTGATGAGAAAATGACGACTGCGAATTTCACCTCATTTGGTTCAATGGAGAACAGATATGCCCCCTCTGTTCATTTCAGAGGTTAAAGTCGAAACGGACAATGGTGGCGATGCATGCTCAAGCGGATGATGGTATGGATAATTATGTAGATGAAAATCATGATATCCTCTGCCATGTCATAAATTAAGTCGCCTGATGTAAACAGTGATGACGATTAAGAATTAGGTGATTCAGTCAAATTATAACAAAGGGAATTGCCCTTTGAATTCCTATTTAATCACTATGAAATAATAGATTGTATCGCACAATCCCCATGTGTTTTCATTTGTTGCTATGAGGAAAGCTGTAAGCACTTAAGCTTTAATTTGAAGCCACTCTTAAATTAAGTTACCTGAGGTGCATATAAAGTTACGTTAAATGTGAACATAAAAGAGCATCAAAAAGCTGTAAACCTATCAGTTTGTTTTTAAGAAAACGAAAGTCAAGTCTCATGATGTTGAGGTTGTTTCAAATTAGTTCTAAGCAAAAACGTTGTACCACTTAGTGCAGTTGTCTCCAATGTCATCTGACTTCTAAAAAAAACTCTCACTCATCTGAAACAGTGCAGTTAAAACCAGCAGTTTTGCGCAACTATGCATTGATGATTTAAGTGTTCCCATTGAAGCACGTGACAAAATTGACAAGGTTATAGCCTTGAAGAAGACCGCTATTATCTAACAAAGAACCACTTCCAACGTGATCACAACTTTTGTGTAACTTGGTAGTGTGCCTCTCTGGTGCTGAGTTCGTCAAAAACAATGCGACAAAGATATTATCTTCCAGCATTTTTCGTATTAATTATCTAAAGATACTCCTTGTGTGTGGATTGCATCAGTTGTATACGTAGCTCCCTGAGTAACATCCTTAAAAAACAAATGATAGAAAAATATTTAAAAATTTATATTAAGTCGCTGGCAGTACTTTGAATGTATAATTACATTTCAATGAACTCTGCACCAGAGATGACAAGTTTGTGTTTGGCAGCAGTTTCACCAGTAGGTGTAATCGATCTCAGCAAAAATGGATTTTGATCATTTTCTTGGTTTGCGTATGGTCTATTATTGGGTGCTTCATTTTACCATTACTGTGCTTTATTTTGCACAAAGAAATGCAAAAGTTTTGGTCGACTTGTTAATCGACCATCAGGGCTTTATTCAGAATTTCGAAAACGGGGTGTCCAAAAATGAAAATGGAGTTCCCGATGTTCGAGGGCATCCATGATTCCAACGACGCATTGCCCATACCCCCTACCACCATTCACCAGTAAACACCCCACACACAATGAGGTTTTTACAAAAAAATGCTTATAACAAGGCTTTGACATCTAAGTTTACAAAAACATCTCCCTTGCCTTAGTGAGATTTTTTGCTAAAAAACTGCATGGATCAAGACTGTTATGTCTAAATTAATGAAAACAGCCAAATAGCTTACCGAACAGATATTACAGGTCTAACAGATATTGGTTGAACGATGAGTGCACTGTTTTTGGTAATCTCAGTCAAATTGTTGATAATTATATAGGTTATCATATCTTAACTAGCTTTATATTCTGTAAAACGAGTCATCAGAGCTGTAGTTGCCAACACAAGAAAAATGCTCAGATCTGCGGTTTATATTTTGGCAACAGGTGTCACTGCTGCTCCATATTAAAATGCACATAGAAAAGCGTGATACCAGCGCAAGCTCTAACCTTTTCAATGGGAATATTCTTGTGACACAATATATTAAAATAATGACATTTTTCCCTTTTGGTGTTTTTAAAAAGATGAAACACATGATACAGCTCTGAAACAACAGTTTGGAGTTAACCAAGGTTGGTGTCCCTATATGAAGAACTTTTGTGGTCCTTAGCGTGCTATACTATGTACGAACAAGTCAATCTGTTGATGGTCGTTAAGGTACCGTGCGAGTTGTTGGGTTTTGTGACTGAAGTGCAGGTGATGCTTGCAACTGCTGATGATTTTGTGATCTGTAACGACTCGTAAGAAAAATCCATGTATGTGAATGCAACATTGAAATGAGAGTTAACATAGCACCTGGAACACTGCCTCTAGCAACATCCATAAAATTTTTCATTTTTGTTTATTTCCAGTGATGGATCATTTTGAGCAATGCATCATAAAAACACATCCTAACAGCGCGTGAAGTATGGGTATTTTTCATGTGACGAGGGTGGTCCACTTCCATGAGCTTCATACTCTCCCACTCACATGCTGGGTCCATGCATAGGTACCAGAGTGTAAACATGGCTCAGGTACCATGGATGTGTATGTATTAGTCCTACATGGCTTGTGGACTCTTCCCTCAGCCTAAACACTACTAATTTCATGAGGTTGGGTGATCGAATCCTGAACCATCAATGCTGGTCTACATGAATGCATGAATCTTAATTCTCTAGGATATCACCTTCTTGGCTGATCTGATATTTAATGTTGTTTAACTGTTTATGTAGGAGGGTTGAAGACTGTGTCTGATACAAGAGAATACACCAACGAAGTAGAAATATATGATCCTGCTAGTGACACCTGGAGTGAGGGACCAAATTTACCCGCCGCCTTGAACCTAGCAGGTAATTACATGGATTTTAAGTGATTTCATTACATACATACTAGTTTTACATCTGCACACACATAACGTAATGTCTCAAAACGGGTCCTCACATACGTAGGCACATATTAATGCTGTCACCTGTTTTGTGACCATATGCAGCTGTATCTCCTAAACCCTTTCTGGAATTTTGTTTAATTTGGCAAGTGTAATCTTACGAACATTGCAACAAATGACGACAAATTTTGAATGGATCTGAATACTGCTGTACCCTTTTCTGCCAATTTTATGGGTCTAATGTGAACGCATTATGTCGTCATCTCCATTCATTCTTCCATCCTTCCAGCGCTTGCCGTCCACTGCTGTATCTCCACAACGTTGGGATGGATGAAGTTTTTAATTTACAGTCATGTTTCTGTTATGGCTGATGATTGATTTGATCGATTGTTGTATGAAGTTTTTAACTTTTGAAATTTCCTGGGTATTCAGGTACAGTGAAGTACAACAACAAAATATTTGTAATGAGTGAAAGAGATGAGAAGAGAAGTCTGTCAGCAAGAACGTTCCTACTGAGCTCTGACGGGACGGGAGAGCTTTGTTGGACTGAGGCACATGAACTACCTACTACCAGGACCATCTGTGGCTGTGTCGTGGCTAATATTCCAAGACGAGTACAATTAGCGGTATAATCTCATTAGAGCCGTGTGTTGTGGACGATCTAGCCGTCCTCCAATGGTATTGGAGGTATTTGCTGAACTGAGGGATGGATGGTGTTGTATTACTGCGAGAATTCTTCCATGGGAAATTCCTATCACTAAGAATTAATTACAACTAGGTTTCGATGGGAAGAATCTAGCTGTGGAGTGCTTCAAAGGCAGTGATAACACTTGGCTAGTTGAATGAGTATGGCACTAACGATGACAGACTAAACACTTAACAAAATGTTGGAATATGGACTGCTGATTGTTAAACCTTCTTAAAGGAGACTGGCAGACTTGATACCGTCATTCACAAAGAACCATAAACAGGGCTCTCGTACCTTAGCTCAGGTGTTTTGTGCAATGGGCCAAATCATGAGGCCTGTGCACGTCTGATGCTCTGCAAATGACATCAGCCCACCTGCAGTGTTTTTTTATCTGGGGTACGGCTGCAGTGAACCAGGTGACGGAGTTGCAGCTTATGGATGAGAGGCTTTCTGAGTCGAGGAATACAGTTTGTTAATACATTTTTTTTTACTTTAGAGTTTAGAAACAGGCATGCATGTCCCTTTTAGGAGACTTATATTGTATTTATCCAGTGTACAGATTTTTTCTTGGCGATAGTTAGAATCTTTAGATGATGGTTGAATCAATTTTTTATGAGGACATTATAGATTGATCAGCTGCTATGGAGGATATCATATAATGCTTAAATGTTGATTGGAGGAAAGGAGCTCGGTTTGAGCAATTACCATATATAGAACAGTTATCTTATGGGATTTTGAAGTGATTCCTTGTAAGCTGAATTATACATTATCTTATAACTAAAGCTTGACTTTTAACACGTTTAAGTCGAAATTTGCCTCTCTATGACCAGATGCCTCTCTATATCTTTCCCGTAATAGCAACTGTTGGAGCCTGGGTGGACCTAGGGCCGTTTGGGTTTTGAACAGGTGGCAGCTAAGTTGAGGCCATTTTAGCTAAGGTCACACTAATATATTGCCTTTCATGAAACGGGCACCTGCACCTCAAGTTAACACCGGCTGGCTACATGGCTTGACCTTGCAGTTCAGGTACAGGCAATTAACCTACCATTAAAATCTAATTTTATGCTTGGGTTTCACCATGTACAAGTTTGCAGTGACCGGCTTTCTCAAAGAGACTGAGGAGGTGAAACAGTGGTCTGGGATCGTAACCATACACCAAAAACGGGCTTTGCGTCTGGGTTAACCTGGGGTGTTGGATGAGTCAAAGTGCAGAGATGATATTCCCACTAGTTATTGCAAATCCTTAAAAACTGTTTTTGTAAACAAATGTGATTGTTTTGAAGGTAAATTATAAAAACAGCATTTTTAAAATATAAGCATAGTTTGAGAATTACAGTGTATGTAAATTTGTGGCTTATAGAGAGAGTACAGTGACGTGTTGTGAGGTGACCTGGATTAAAACTGCTTTTGAAACTAGGACCCAATAAACACTATTTGTTGGGTCCTTATACCTGCCAATGCATTGAAGAGTCAAACATCGTGGCATTTGAATTCCCACTAGTCGCTATATACCGTTGCCAATTTTCTCTCTCAGGGCCCTTATGGGGGTTCTCATTAACAGCTTCCTTTTCTCATAAACCCAGCTATAAGTCTTTCCTCATCTATCAAAACTCCGTTCTTTCTCACTTGGTTCTTTTCGTATGGAACGTTCTTCTGGGCAATTTTCATTTCTAGAACTTCCTATGATTTCGGGGTTGACTCATTCAATTAGAGAACAAAACTGAGATCAACGGATCTAGAAAGATGCAAGTTTGTACAAGGATTCTTGAAAATATTTACAGCAAATTATTTTAAACACTTTAAGTAATTCTCCTTTTGCACAAAAATGCCGGTTTTTCTTTCTTCAAAAGTCTGTTGATTTTGTTACAAATCAATGGAAACTTTACTATTGAGTGTTTATCCAAGAAATCTACACAGTACAAACCATGGTATAGTAATATACCGAAAATTTTTCTTTTGTCTTGGTGGAAAAATTCAACAGTCAGAGAATGGAATTTAACTTGTCAGTCGCAGTGTGTGCTAATTGACAGAAGACTTATACTCAAGCGAGATGAGGGATTGCATTTGAGTTTCTCATACATATGGGACATTTCACTAAGGTTTTTATTGGTAGAGGAGGCAGCATAGAACAAATGGTGTAACCATGAGAGCGAAACGTGTGCTCCAAGAGAGATCTCAACTTATGTTAAAATTAGAGGTCTGGCGAACAAATACATTTTGCATATGTAAATCTGTCACAAATAATATGTATAGGGAGATATGATTGAGAGAAATGTGTGAGGTAAATGCACAAGAGTGCAATTTTAACTGCGTGTACTATGAATACTGTCACGTTGCGGTACATGAGAAAAGAACTGTTTTTGGGCAAGAATCCTTTCTAAGTGGTTAAAAAGAAAAGAAATGAATTGTTGATGAGAATAGATTGCTTTTAAGTAGCGCGGCCGCGTGCACCGTACTGTGAGGAAGATTGATATCTCTGTTTAAGATGATTATTGCAGACATGATAATTGAATGGACTCATTCAGTGCCTCCTAGTGGTAATTTTAATTGCCTTTACTGTGATCTTGGTATCTACTGTACTGCAATTGCATGTCCCAACTTTCAGAGGAATGGCATTGATCCTTCCCTCAGAACGAATGTTAAGTTCGCTATTGTTGCTTACTTCGATATGTAGAAAAGTTTGATAAAATGAGCATCCTATGTTACATTCGTTATTTGTGATGAAAACGGTGGACGGCGCACGATGTGCGCTGCTCCACGTGTTACGTATTGCACACATGGTACTATGCTGATTATACTTTGGTGTGTACGGTACTCCGGTACTTCGCCGTACACGTTTACATTTCAGACTTTTTACTTGATGGCTTATAACCTGCTAAAAGAAACAACACTTTTGATTTAGATCACTTTACGTCTATAATTAAATTAGTCACTTTGTGTCTATAACCAGCTTAAAGAAAAAATGATTTTATAGACTTATTGATCTCGACTTATTAACTCTATGCTCAGATTTGTAGTGCATGGTTTAAGCTGGGTTTGGTAAAAAAATGAGAGTTATCCATTTCTGAGACTATGTTCAGCGTTTAAAATGCTGTCACAGTGACAATCCAACTTATAGAACCTGGCCTAGAGCAAACATAACAAACTGTACTACAGCTTTTTTCAAGCCCGGTTATCTGCTCCTGAGCCTTTTAAAAGTCTCATGGCCTCGTTTTGATATTTGAAAGTAATCAATGACTTCTATATATGTAGTCTTAATAAAATTTTATTTTTTCTTTTAAGTTTGGCTACTACAAGTCCCACTCATGTCACTTTTAGTTGCGCTATGAAAGTTGGAATGACTTGTGTAGATGCTCGACTATTTGAATGGCTAAACAAATAAACTATCTATCTGTCTATGTATCTACCCAACAATTTTGGTAAAGAAACACCAATTTCATCTACGTCATCATCTTCATTGTTGGAAGTGAAAGCAATGTTGTGGATGATGCTAGTAACGTACTACCTTGTCGTGATTTTTGACAGTATGTTTCAGTAGGAATGACGTGGTCTTTAAGGTCGTCTCCCCTGCATCGTCATTGAAGGAGGGCATCATTGTCATAGATTCCATGAGTGGCGTTTCACCTTTTTGATGGGAGATTTGGACAATTATATAAATATACAATCACCAATTTACCTGTATGTGTTAATTAGATATAGTAAACATGTAGACGCTGAGGTTGGTCAGTAGTGACATGTATGAAATAAACACAGAAAAATCAGGAGCCCCAACTGGGAATCGAAACCACAAGTCTCTAGGTTAATTGCCAGCCTAGTGCTCTTGTCACCGAGCTACGGAGGACCCGATATCTGTGCAATTTACTGTTTACAGCCAACTGTTATGTCATACATCCCATAAGCGGCGTTTCGCCTTTTTCACACAAGATTTTATTGTTTTGTAGCTATACAAAAGATTTTTTGGCAATGTGACCTCTGACTTCGGACACCATTTCGCGCATTTAAAAAGATACTGAATCATAACGACTTGGGTCACTTGCACATTTGTAACAAAATAATTTCTGTAATCCTTGTCAAACGAGACTCCCAAAGATCAGGAGCAATATTGCATGCTGACAAATTAAAGCAACTTATGTCGAGAAGGCAAAGTTAACATTACCAACATGCAGTTTGGATATTAAATTTAATCAACAGATTTACAGTATGTAAATTGTATGTATCATCCTGAACCCTCCCAACTGTAACAACTTCGATTGCACAATGCCAGTCGGTGTTCTAATAGTGCTTGCTGTCTTACAACATCTCTAATGTGTCGCTTTTTATGACCCATCTTACCAGAGATTATATAATTACTTGTAATTGTATTAGTCATAATAAATCGCCTTGTGTCGTCTACCGCGGTCTCCTTTTCATCTCTGTTAATGAGCTTGTCACGCACGTATCATTTATATATCATTCAGGACATATGTCAATTACATGTAAATAGTGCTTTTATTTTGTTAGAAGGTTACTAATCCTCGCAACTATTGGGACTAAAATCACCAAAATGGGGTTTAGTGTAATTTTAACTATATATCAAATATTTGGCAAGCATGTGTTGCGGACAGCAAAATCCCCCTCTACTTTGTAACGAATGATGCTAAGATAGAAAATGATGCAAATTTCGGCCACATTTACCAGAGGTGTGCTGGGGTGTAAAGCTTAGTATTTCAATAATTCGATGTACTGCACTGTGTTTGTAACCTAGAAGCTGGTTGTTTTTGCTTGAAAATTACCTTAACAATTCCACTTTTTTCTATGAATTTGTTAGAGAAGTTTGAATTGGCCAGTTTTTTTTGTAAATAACATATCCTTCCTTGTTGGCCGAAAATGCCAGTGAAGCTGCACAATCCTTCACTGTAATTACTGTAATAAGAAGAAATGCGGTTTCATCGTCGTGACGGATAATGACCAAATCTGATTGACCGGTCATTATTGACCGGTATCCCAGAGCTTTTTTGGGCATGAAAAGGTAACCAATTTTCTTTGGTATCACGGTGGTCTGTGGGCATCCTCATGCGGCCGTCTGGCAGGTTTGCTCGGGTGGGTGTGGTCAGGGGAGCCAAGAGAATGCCACTCAAAAATTGAGCTTGATCAACGTTTCTGGTAAGCACTTCAAACTGCCTTCGATACGTACTAAGTAATTCACTGTATCAAAATTGGTCTGCCAGACAATTTCAGTGGTGAGGAGTATCAGCCAGACGATTATAAACAAAGTAAAAAAATTATGCTAGATCAATCCAAGAGGTAACCGCATGAAACCAGTTGCAAAATATTCACCCAGGTATCACGAATGAACACTGCAAGACAAATCTAGTGGTGGGTTAGCCCCGCCAGAATCGCCAATTTTTAACCCTTTTTGATAATCGTCTGGCAGGGGCACCCCACCACTGAACTTGTCCGGCATCTAACTGATGTGCCATGTACAGTGATGCTGAACATCATGCAATTGGTTTCAAACGGTTACCTGGTGGGTTGATCTACCTCAACTCGGGTATTTGGGCGTGTCTGGCGTGGGTAACCCACCACTAAATTTGTCTGACAGTTTTCGTGATACCTGGGCTCGCGGTGAATATTTTGCAACTGGTTTCATGCGGTTACCTCTTGGGTTGATCTAGCTCAATTTTTAACCTTGTTTATAACCGTTTGGCTGATACTCACCACCACTGAAATTGTCTGGCAGTGACCAATTTTGACACAGTGGATTACGCAGTAGGTATCGAAGGCAGTTTGAAGTGGTTACCAGAAAAGTTGATCTAGCTCAATTTTCGAGTGCCATTCTCTTGGCTCCCCTGACCACACCCACCCGAGCGAACCTGCCAGACAGCCATTTCCAAGCATGAGGATACCCATAGACCACCGTGGTACTAAAGAAAATTGGTTACCTTTTCATGCCCAAAAAAGCTCTGGGATCCCGGTCTATTATGGCTTTTATGATGGTGATTTCTGTTTGAACTCAGTGATCACATTAAGAATTCCGCTCAAAGTCGTCACGATTGGGAATTCCACATGAGGGCCCAGAATCTGACCTTTGTTTTTCAGTTGAAGCAAACTCTAAACTATTTTTGACATTTTCTGTACTATTTGTACTCAAGATATATGTGTCTATTATTCAGCACTACATTACGGTTTATTTGAATAACTGACGAATCCTTGTTTGCACTTGATGACCCAAGCACTAAAATTGTTACATCTAGTCTCAACTTGACTGGGAATGTCAAGTTTAAACTACACTTCATCGCTCAAATGAGCCACTAAGTGCAAACTTTGCACAAGACATTTATGTATGTAAATCACATTATAATTGAGTACACAAAAGACACTTACCTTAATAAAATCATACTAAAGCAGAAAGAAAAATGTCCTTTTAATAATTTTGATCTAAAATACAAAGATTAGACCCCGCACCATGGTCATTTTGTCAGGTTATTTTGGTGACTGTGCTACGGTGGCTGACATAATCTCTGGGACTATAAAATAACCACATTGTCATCAGCTACTTATTAGTTTATTAAATACAGCCACATTTTTTACTTAACACTAAGTTGTTCACTTGTGTCCCAGTTTAAGTAGTGGGAGAGTAGGTTGTCAAGGTCAACCAGTAATCTAGAGACTGATGCATTACATACTTAGTTGTTGTGAAATAAATCTTTAACAACCACTTCTAAACCCCACATTGTAAAAATAAAAATATGCTGACAAAAAACTACCATTGCGTAGCTACTTAGTTATTTTTCTGTTTATTACTTTAAAATATAAATACATGTATATGTCCAATCCATCACCTAGCCTCCCGTCTAATCTCGGAGTTGGACTCAAAACTTAACCAATCACTCAGAGCTTGCCATGCAATTGGTCAACTTTTGAGTCAAGTTCCACATACAGAGAATAGACCTCAGACCCTAAAACTAAATATACTAATTGATTCTGTAAATTAAGCCAATTTTTGAAGTACAGATTGCTTTAGTAATCTTCCTGATACAGCCTGTCTGAATATTGCACACATATATGCTGTATTGCTAATGATATGTTAACCATGCTACATAAAGACAGTGACGAACAACTTTATAATAAAAGTTGCACTTTGATCTGCCTAGTTGCTGCATGTTTGAAGAGCCAAAATACCAACAGCTATCTGCAATGTACTCACAGGAAATGATCATTGCTGTGTCACATGACTGACCAATTTTTAATGGAATCCACTGCACTATATTTTCAGGGTTTATGATCAACCCCAATAAAATTGACATTTTCCAAAGTATTTTTTGACCTAGCTGCTGAAGGTTTGCATATACTCTCCTTGATAACAAAAGAAGTGCTATCGTGGTAAGGAAACTTTGGAGACCCATTTTACGAGCGTACACATCCCGATTTAATTTTCGTTTTTAGCCAGCTAAGTAGGGGGAAATACAGCTTTAAGAATGCATATTAACTACAAGGATTTCATGCATAGAGTTGATTCATGATCTAGAGGAGGTGCTGACCATGTGTTTGGTTAATTTCAAATTGCTGCGATAGAGACGAGTTAAGTACTCCCGATGTCTGTCGATTGTCAAACAACAATCTGTTCACAACTATAGATCAGCAGCCGAGTAAAAATAATTTTTCTCCCAGAATTGGGGGTAATGAAAAGCCGATAAAATCTTGATTACATTTTGTAGACAACTGAATCAGTGCATGAGCTTAACAAATGAGTTAACTCAGTTTCATCTGACAATTTTTGAGAAGGTCCAGGGAGTCTACTTCTTTCAAGACAATGAACAAATTAAATAATTGGAAATGGAACCATTGATACAGTTCTGTAGTAAAAAATTAATAATGCAGTCGATTCACTGAAGTCAAAATAAAAGGAAAAATCAAAAATTGAAGGAGACTGCAAATCTAGTCTCAGAACACAAACTCCAAAATTTTTAAAAATTTTCAGTACTTTAACATTAACTCAAGGTAAGTGTCTATGATTGTTCGTTCTTACATATTATGGTCCACAAATGAGTTTGAAGTTTGTTAAGCCTTATTAGTTGAAGCTGCAAACTCTGACTGAAAATTGATATTTCAGATTTTAACTTGAAGCTTAAAAACTGGAATAATCAAGGGTAAACTTGGAATAAAAAGTCACCCACGTTAAGCCTAATATACTCTAGCAAACATTATCATAGAAAATTGCATTAAGTTCATTCTCAAGCTGACCAATGAAATGTAAAAAGATTAGATCGCCAGAACCTGATAAGTGCTTGGATGTGATGCAAGAGGTGAATGCTTTAAGTGGCTATATACCCACATAATATAGAAGATACTAACTTTTGATTCAGATCACTTATTGTTATAAAATTGTTCTCAACGTGTTTTCTTTAGATAGATGAGAAGTGATTCTTGGTCCTGGATAGAACTGAGAGTTTGTGTTTCCTTGAGATCAGGCTCAGTAAATAGAATGATGTGCCGAGCCAAGTTAACTGGTAGAGAGTGATCTTGAGCAATAATGAACTTTCAGGTCTTGCCAATCCCAGATACTATTTTGTTTTCATTGTCTAAGGAACAATTTGAGATCAATTTCATAGTGGTAAAGCAATCAAAACTTGATTTTTAAGACGAAACGTGAGTTTGTAGCCACTGTATCAGTTACAGAAAAACACCCCTTACCGATCGATAAACATTGATACAAATTATTATAATGAACCAGAGACAAATAAAGCAAACGAAATGTATGGCTTAGACACTGGCCAAAAATCTTACACTCGCATTTTGAGGGCATATTGACTAAAACTTTCTAACTTTCGTATTTCTCTGCGTTTTCTGCACTCATATGGGAAGTAGCAGGTGGTGGTGTGCTCAACTTAAATGTTTTTCTCAGTGGACTCCTGGGACTGGACGAACCACTGCTGACAGGGGAACCAGCGCCTTCTTCGTCCTCTTCTTCCTCTTCTTCACTGAAGTTTGTGGGGCTCGCTGGTGGGGACATCGCTCGCACCATTTTCATTTTGCTGTCATCCCACCATTGCTTCTGTGACAGACATAAAAATTCACTAAAATTTTGCAGGTAGCAGCCTGTAAGTGACTAACAAATGATAACATGCTACGTTCAAGGCAAATTAAGAAATTAATGTTAATTATCTTGCCAATGATAATAATTGAAGAAATAACAATGCCAGCTAAATTGTTTTAAAACAATTACACAAGGACCCTAGAAAAATGTCCAAAACTTTGGAGCATAATCACAGAAATGGCTGATCATATACATATAAAACTTTCACACACTATGCTTTATGCATTATTCTCTGAAACCACGTTAGGAATTGATTTTAAAATATTCAGCTTTTGTATGAGGGGCTAGCAATAATTAGCCCTTTTACCATTTTCATTGTTTTTGAGATATCAATATCAAACAGAATTTGACATGCTATTCATACTGCTGTGTGGCTATTCTTTTCTGCAAAATTTACTAAAAAAACATGGTCAAATGATCCAAATAATGACAAAAAATCAAAAAAAATCAAACTCTACATGTTCCCTACTTTTACAAATCCCACACATGTACAGAGTTACAACCCACAGTTTTGTAGATATTTGGTTGCATCCTCGGACTTGTGCATTAAAGTTCCTGTGTAACTTTTTAGAAGATTTAAAAACAAACTTACAATTCGTCCGTCTGTCCCAAATAACTCTAAGAAATTCTGTACAATTTCCCTGGACTTTTCCTCCCATTTGTCGATCAGCTCTCTTCTCTGGTCATCCACCTTTTCAATCAATTCTTTACCTTTGTTCTTGAATGAATCATATTTCTCTTGAAACATGATCTTCTTCTCCTATGAAAAGCAGAATTTATTTCTATTTTTAGTTGTGGGACAGAGGACAGAGTCACAACAAATTTTTATTAAAATGCAATTTCAGCTGGCCTGTCTGTGTATCAAAGATTAATTGGTACCATCGACCACCAATTGAGCTTTAGCTGATATATGTAGTGCATGACATGTTATTAATGTGGTCGTAAACAATGTCTGACTGTCAAGTGTGAAAGTTTGAATATGGCAACTGAGCATCCCAACTGTTTTCACAATTAAAAAACTAACTGTTACTCATTTTAGAATTTTCAAAATCAGTGCACTGTTACTGAAGTAATTGAGAATTTAGTACAGCAACAGCAGCAGCAGCAGCAGCAGCAGCAGTGAGGGAGTAGCCTGTGATGTCATCCTAATGGGAGCTTGATGGTCCTCAACACCATGGCAAATTCACCATGGTTTGGACTTCAGCCATTACACTGTGTTTGAGGATGATGATTGAGTGACGGTTTTCACAAATTAAGTACAAACCTTAACATAGCTAACATTCAGTTCTTTAGCACTGTATCCCCTGGCAAGATTTCGTCGCACGTACATATCATAATCCTTGATTATCCTTGCGATGACGTCAGTTGTGGAAATACCCTCCGTCCTCTGCGTAGCGACAAACCTGGATTTTCAAAGAAATGGAATTGATTGCTGATTCTATTTCCAAGTACCAAGCCCAACTGATAATTAAAGCAATTAACACAAAGGATTTGATGAAGCAATTGAAGACCAAATTACTGTTCTGACTATTCTCGTAAGAAGAAACCAACATCCAAGAAAACATTACTGACTATAAATGGAAATTGGGAACAATGACTTTAATTTTGCCTCCAGGGATTCACTAAGTGATTATTGTCTTGTATGCACTTCAAGTCAATTAAACAGTAATTGCAGCTTAATGTTGATTTCAGCCGACATATTTAAAAAAAAACATCTTTTTGATATCTTTCACCAAGAAAGAAATTGCAAAGCGCATTTATTTACAAAAACACCATGGAGACATGATACAACATTTGAGCACAGCTAAAGGGATACTTGAACACTGCAGCCTCCATGAAAGAGGTGACTGCAAAACACTGCCAAGTGACGAAAAACACAAAGGGCTTCTTTTAGGGTTATACCCATTTTCGTTGTTACTCAGTAACTCAATGTTATCTGTTGTTAATCACAAAAGAGATCCAAATAACTTGATCAGGAAAGACTTACAGGTCATGCAGTGCATACGTAACGAAACAAAACCCTATGCCGTAAGCCGATAACGCAACACTGAGAAATGCTGGCGGTTAGTTCTCTCCCAACATCATTGTTAGTATTGTACTTCCTCAAAATCCAGACTAACAATATTCCTGAATTAGTAGCTGGAAAAATGGGAACCCCGAGACACTCACCAAGTGGTGAAAACCCCCGAGACAACAGTTTAGCCCCCTTAACTTGTTGACACTGTGCTAACCCAGTTGAGACGACACCCGAAAGCTGCCAAGTACCCAGCCCATAGGATACTTCAATGGGCAAAATTCCCAATGAAGACAATCTGATGACAAAATATGAGACGATGCCAGAGGATGGAACTCACCACAGTTTGAAGCACAAAGCTCCTAATTTTTCCAACAGAGCACTCTGTATTTTATTATAAAACACTATCTAGACAATGCAAAACTATTGAATGAGAACACATTGTCAATTTGTCATTATTAATAGCCAAAAGTGAATCTCTAACTTACATTCCTCTGTCTTTGATCCATTTATATATGTCTTCACTACCAATAGCACCATATGGTAAGTCATCATGGGCGACAAAGTCAATCTGTAACCATCGTACAAATCAAGTACTTTCAGTTTTTCTTCTCAATCATTTTTTGAGAACCAGTACAACCTATGTGCCCAACATCAGGGCACTTATTTTCCATTTAATTAAGTAAACGAAATGGCAGGCTCAACAAATAATAAGTAGGCTCAACAAAGTATGAGCTGGCTCAACCCAGCAGGCTCAAAGAAGTACAAGCAGGCTCAACAAAGTATGAGCTGGCTGAACAAAGCATGAGTTTGCTCAATGAAGTAGAAGGCTCCGTAAGATAATACATTGCATAGTATGGTTCACTGAATCCAAGAATGATGGTGCTGTCTCAAAATTGCAACACCTTGGAAACAATAAGATATATTGCTGGCAAGAGACCAAAAACAGTAAAAATTCTCCAGTTTGGGACAGTCTCTAAACATTTGGACACAGAAATTTAAGACACTTGAACTTTCTTTATTCTGAAGATTTGGATATCAGTAATTTTGGAGTTATCATAAAACATTGGACACTGTATTTTGTATCACCAAGTCTGAATTAAAATTGTAGAAAATAGCTGCAACTGGCCTTTCTTGTAATTCTACTACTAAGTAAATTTGGAATGGCCAATATTTCATTGTTCTAAAATTTGGTACAAGCTCTTACCCCAAATAAACTAATTTTCCACTGTCCCAAACAGGAGACTTTTTACCGCAATCAAAAAACTATTTTAGTGATATCATGCTTTTGGTGTATTTCCTCTTAACAAAATTCATAATTTTGAAACATTTATATCTTCGGGACAGTAACCTTAAAAGCATTAATACCAGTCAGATAGAGATATGTAGAGAGCCAAATAGGCAGGTGAAAAATGGGTAACTTCATATTGAAACAAAATTAGAATGAAGTGGTTCATTTAACCAAACATGACACCATGAGATAAGTATAACTTTAGCAAACACGAAAACAAAAGTAATCACTGTCCTTATTCAATTCTTTGTGAGGATCACTTGAATTAAAACATTGGATTCTTACCATTGTGTGAAACAGCATGTCCCAAAACAGTAGTAGACATAAAATCTAAACAGCCCTCAATACAACTGGAATGGTCTTGATTTAATAAATTATGGTAAAAACAAAACAACTATCGTAGCTGGATAATATTAAGAATACAACAAGACAAACACAACCACCGTCGAATGCATATTAATAAGCATGCCATGTTATTCATGATACAAACATGACTCCACACACTTCAGAATTAATTTTGATTTTCAAGTCATATGTTTATGTTTATGTCTCAGCTTACTGGACTTCTGTATCTTTTAAATGTCACTGAATATTCACAACTAACGTTCCAGTTTGTAACTTGTCATTTCTGGACCAACCTTATTTTCCTGCAAGAAAGCATCGTCCAGCACCCACGGTGGATCACGGACTACTTCATCCACGTAACGACAATGTCTAATTGACTCGTACCGTTCTGCCTCGTTCATTACTGTTCTGCCTTTACGACTGTGTGTTTGCTCATCATTAGACACTAAGAGAAAATAACACTCACATCATAGTCTGTTTCATGAAAAATTTGGTCATACGCTCCACACATCTATTTCTGAACAATAATTAAATCTCATTTGAGCAACAGTACAAATAAAGTTTCTAAGATTAATGTACATGACAATTAGTTTGAGAGCTAAGTATGATGCACTCATAATTACTTGGCCGATGCACTCATAATTACTTGGCCGATGCACTCATAATTACTTGGCCGATGCACTCATAATTACTTGGCCGATGCACTCATAATTACTTGGCCGATGCACTCATAATTACTTGGCTGAACCTTTTTTTACCATCGTCAAGTGTGAGCATAAGATCAAAGTCCTCTCTAAAGTCTTATGTCACTTTCATAAAACAGACCTCCTGCACCAAACTCCGGACTCAAACTTCAAATCATTTTCGACATTTTCTGATTATTAACTCAAGTAAGAACACACGATATATGCATAACTGTGTCATTGAATACATTCAGGTCTACGCAGGTGAGTGTTTCATCTGAGTTAGCACTTGATAATACCAGCATTATACTTAAGTTTGAGTCTGAACTCGAGTTGAAGCTTGAATTCAGGGGCAATCATGGGCGATCAAGCTAGAATCACAAAAACCGATCATAGACCTATCATAGGTTTGCCTTTTTATGTAAAACCCCAAGGTAACCAAAGACGAAAAAGAAAATGTTTAAAATAATTTGGAGTACCTGCAGATCAAATGAAGAGATTAGACCCTGGATTCAGTTAAAAAATATGATAGGGCTTCTAATTTAGAGCACAGTGTTAGGAACAGTACATCTTCACTTCTATTAATGACAAACTTTTTAACACTTAAAGTAAGCCTGGCTGCCAAGCATCACAATGTGAAATTCTAACATCTTCAAAAATCAAGTGTTAAATGTTTTCGAAAAGAATGGCAAAGCATTTTTTCCAAAATTTCAAGAACCCTTACAACACAGACTGCATGGCTGGGATGGCAAACAATCCTAAAAGTGGACTTATTAAAAGGCAAGTAAAAGCCGTTTGAGATTTCTTGTACTAATTATTGAAATTATAATGCATGTATAGCATCTATGAGCCTACTGTCAGTCACAACTTACATTATGTACTTTTGATAACACACACCACTTTATGGTCTTGACATGTTCCTCGCCCAGGTTAGAAATTAATTTCAGTGAAAGATTAGGAATAACTAATAATACTTCATTATTGCTCAAGGCCATACAAGCTCAGTGCATCAACTTTTACCCAACGTAAAGCCACGTACAACATGGGGTATCATATTTGTTGTTATGTTTCAAATGCATTGTGGAACGGTTATTTGCTCATAAACATTTCAGTGACATCAGAGAAAACTTGGGGATTTGCAATCATGATTCACAATTTGCATTTTTGGTGGTGAGACTGAATATCAGAGTGATCAGATGGTGCATGCCTCTAAGAACCCATCACACAAAAAGTTGGTAATCTTAATTTGATGCACTTTGAGGTTAATTTCAGTCCTTCGATTCTGGTGCACTCAAGTGACAATTGTGTTGTGTCCCATAGTTAGCACGTTACTAAGTTATATGTAATGTCACAAGATGTTTACGAGCAGACAACTGTCCTACAATGCATTTGAAAAACAACAGCAGTGCCGTAGATGAAATCGCCCAAACTGAGCCTGATCTTCAGCAATAATGAACTGTCGGTGGTCTAAATCAAAGGTTACTGTTTGAGAGAAGTCTAGGTGGTTCATAACAGGTTTATCTTTACACTCTCGAGAATGCAATTTTGCTACATACCTCCAACAATCAAATGGACGTTTGGAAACACTGATTTGGCCTGCATCAGCTGGCGTGCATGACCCGAGTGGAACATGTCATAGATGCCATCAGCGTACACTCGGATTGGCCTGGGAGCTGGAATAAAAAGTATAAGATCATGCACAACTGCATACTCACCAGCACTACCACAATACCTTGAATTGTTGAGGGCTTTCACAGTCATGTTAGAGGTTCAAAAAATTTTCAGATCTTTTGGCATTTTTTTATGTCTGAAATTGCATGGTTAGATTTGACTGTATGTATTACAAATGGGCTTTACCACCACCAATAGCTTCGTGTTTATAGAACTATTGAACTGTCATTGGCTTTCCAAGCTGAAAAGTCTTAATTCCAAGGAGTAAGCTGACATCAATTTTATGTTAAATGATCCAAATTACATTTTTGACAAAATTACCATAAGCAGGTGTACAAGCTGCTTTCATTGCGAGTCAAATTGGTGATGATTTCAAAACTTTAGAAGAATTAGACAGTTGGTTATTGCCCAGGATCATTCTGTACAAGTTGACTTGTTCAGCGTCGAACATGGTCTGGACAAATAACCAAGCGTCAGTTCTTTGCAAACCCAGAAACTGCATCTCGTCTGAGGAAGGAGAAACATTTTACAGTCACTGTGGTAAGTGGTCTAAATCAAAAGTTCACTTCTAGGACAGAGCGTGGGATTACAACCAGTTTAAGTTTATTAAACTGGTAAAGTCACCAACTTTGATTTCAGTGAATGCCACAGACAGACAACAGCAAGTATTGTTGCTTTGCGATAAAACAATAAAAAACAATGGATTATCTTGTTTTAAAGCTAACTCTTATCAAAGCCATAACATCAAGATATTTGTCCAATCCAACAATAATCCCCCAAATGTATTTTTTGGCCACAAAATCAATCCTGTCAGACTTTTATTCCAAATTACACCTACTCGAGCAATACTCGAAAAATTGCAGTCACCACACTTAACTAAAGCTGTTCTCCAACTCGAGAGCTATTCTCAAATTCCTATGTAAGTCTTTGGCGCCAAGAAAAACAAAACTTAAACACCTTTTGAAACCTAACGTTCCCCACAGTCCAGTCGATGAATGTCAAGCTCTCTAATAAAAAGGAATGAAAAAGACCTTTATTCATATGGAGAATTTGATGTTTTGAATAACTAAGTCCATGTAGGAACTTACGAAATGAAAGTTTAATTACCCATACAAATTATTGCAATTTTACAAGATACCCCAGCAATGCATAATCCAAGCATGCTAAGTTGCAGTCTTGGAATTTTGGAGTAGTTAGTCCAAAGTACGCTTAAGATTTTACTCAGGAATTATTGGTGGTCACTCCTTCTTCAGTAGATCTACTACTCGGCAAACAAATTTACTCAAGATTTCGATTACATTATTTTGTTTATGTATATTCGGTGTCTTCAAAACATGAGAAATTACTCATCCTGAGTATTGTTTCAATTCTCAAAATAATTTGATGTACTGAGAGAACTAATTAGTGGTTATGAGTCAAGGGTTATACTTGGTTTTATTTCAATTCATAAGCCTACGGTTATATATTCATGGAATTAAGGTTTTTATAATATTTAGGTTATTATGATTATAATTATGATTATAGTAAATTCTAGGCCAGTTTAACATGTGCAAGAGAGTGTATTAAATAAACCACTATCTGTTAAATATTGAAAACAGCAACAGGTATTGCCATTGAAACATTATGTTGCTCACAAAATGTGTTTTATCATGATTTCATCTGTCATGAACCAGGATCTTGCTCCATGTAAATATTATGAACAAAATGTCAATAAAATATCTATATCAATCATGACAAGAAAATAGTGTTTGAGAAGATGACCTCAGTCATCCATATCGGTCAGCAACCTTCTTGTTTACTTAAAGTCAATTACATAATACAGTATTACCGATACACAAACTAACAACTAATTCCATTATTACCCGCCATCTTTGTCAGTGAATACATCCGTCTTTAATTAGCTGAAATCCTATATTGAGATAAATTCTATATTTGAAATCCAAAACCTAGTACTTTAGTTCTGTTTAGACATTAACTTTTGACACGGCCCAACAGACATGGCGCAAGATGATCGATGTTAAGTTGACGTTTACATGCACATGTCTCAGAAACGGAGGCAAAGTGGAAATTCTAGGCAGGAACGTTGAGTGCTCAGGCGCAAAGATGCAAACTGTGGGAGTCACAGTTCATTATAATAATTATTGTTGTTTATGTTGTTGGTATGGTGCTTCTAATCCCAACTGTGTGTATAATTCGTGAAATTGAATTTTGCTTCAATAATAGCAGCTGATCAACGCTTTCATCAGTAGGCCTACTGTACATACCGGTATTATCAAGCATTTGAAATGAACCCAGTCTTGAATGTTACTTGACTGTGTAATATTTGGACAATTTCCTGACAAAATAAATGATGGCCAGGATTAAAGTTAAATGACAACTTGAGGAACTGAATGTGTGTGTGTGTGTGTGTTTGTGTGCGTGCGTGCATGTGTGTGTGTGTGCGTGCATGCCTGTGCGTGGGGGCATTAGTAATGATTGTCCCTTCTGCCTAGTCCCAGTTTTGTGTTTAGACGCATACTTGACATGCAGCAAGCTGCTCAGGTGCATCTTGCTCTACCTCACAAACTGGTGACAAAAGTTGTCACCATGGTGTCAGTTTGCTCCACGACAGTTCTGTTTACACACATAATTGCACTGTGTCAGATGATCCGTGTCAAGTTTTGTAGTGTAAAGGGGACTTTAGAGATAAAAAAGTCCCATTAACAACAATGATATGATCATGAGGTCGTTAAAAATCACTTGACTTTGTCAATGTCCAGGCAAAAAACAAGAAAACATAAAGACATAATTACATTAAATCATTAGGAAATTAGCTGGAAAATTTTCATCTCAAAATTTTTGGGATTTTCAACAGGAAGAATGCCAACTTCTTTTCAATGAAAACTAACTCAGTGCTTAACCCTTGACTTGACACCAAGTCACCAAATGCAACTTGGCAAAAATCCCAGGTCGCTGAACAAAATATGAGGTTGACAAAATTGATGTCAAAATCGTCAACTAAAAAAAGATTGTGCCGTACTCCGTGTTCAGAAAATTATGCATATCTCTTCAATGCTTCCTGTTTAATTTGAGCAAAGTGTTTGATGTGTACTCAGGGTAGCAAATGAACTGATTTCACAAAATAAACAGAACAATTGTGAACCAAAGGTATGAAATCTAGAAAAATTGTTTGTAATTTAATGTCTGTAAGTCACCACAAAATTTGAAAAGAATTTCAGGGGAATTATTGTCATGGCGACTCGCAAGTTTTCCCAGGTTGCCAAACACAATCTGAAGTCGCCAAATCGGAGTACTGTAACAGTAGTTCTTTTGAATTCCTGATTTTAAAAGTACATACTTATAAAACATGCTTGGGGAGAGTGCAAACAAGCCAAATACTTCTCATTACACTTCTAAATACAGAATAGTATTCATGCGCACCTTGACATTTGTCCTGCATATATTTCCAATACTGTCGTGTACAAAATATTATATGACATAGTCAGAGTATTTCAAAACTGGCCTGTACTCTGATTGTGACTTTAGTTCTAAATTTGAAACATCATGTCTCGGAAATGGTTGATCGAATTCATGTGAAATTTCCAGATATAATGATTCATGCACTGATTTACAAAATGCCGTTGGAAATTGTTTTTAAAATGATTCATTTTTGTAAGAGGGACTGTCACAAATAGGACTTTTGTGATATTCATGAAAATAACTTAGAAGTTGCATAAAACAAAAGTAAAATGATAATTGAAAAACCTGTAAACAGAGTATTTGAGATTTTATCTTGAACATTTATACAGTGGTTTTGCTATGAATGTGTTTCCTAAAATCTACCGGTACTAAAAAGACATGGTCATGTGACCCAATGATGGCAGATTGATAAAAAGTCAACTTCCTATTCTACTGGTTTTCTATTTTCAAACGATATATAATTTTACACATTCATTGTCTAAGCTTGCGCAAGCCTTTTAAAAAGGTATTGGCCAAAATAGCTAAAGCACCTGAAATCTTTCAGCCATTTTCAAAAATTATTAGCCAAATACTTTCTCGCTATTCCCGGCTTACGGCGGGGGTACGCTGGCCTTATGGGCATGATGTTGACCTAAACAATTGGGCAGGGGTTGCCCCTATCCCCGGAATATGCATTTCATCAGGAAGAGATAACCAGGAAGGGACAACTGTTTTAGCGCATTTTAACGTGATTTCAAACGTGATTTCAAAAGTAAATGTTCAAGTTATCTGGAATCCAAGCATTATTTTTGAAAGATTAACTCTTTAGCTATAAAATGACACCACTTTGGTCCTCAAAGACTGCATATTACTGGCACTGGGATGCTTTGAACGTGACATGTTTACCCTTCCAAAAGATGCTTCTTCCCAGGCATGTACTCGGGCATGAGCCTCTTTTTTGAACCANAAAAAAATAGAAAGGTTATCTTCTCAACATTTTGCGATGTTACAAAAAATAACAAGTAAATCCAACCTTTTCCTGACATGGCCATCTCCTTAGTGATTCTGATTGTATAATCGCAGTCGTTACGAATTTTAATGGCTGTTTCTTCATGGTGGAATGGTGCTGGCGATACTTTTGTTGTAAACTGTAACAAAGTAAAAATCTGTATAAAAACTGCTCACGAAACAGAAAAATAATTACCTTCAATTTATTCCTATTCAATGCATCTCCATTTAGTCCTGTATCTAATACATATTGCAAGGTTCTTGTGAGTTAAAAATCATCAATTTGGGCGATCATTTAGGACAAGTCTCTTCAACCCCATAAACGAGCCTTACCTTCCAGCATTTTTATTGAACTGTTGCCATTCTTACTGAGTTTATTTTATAAGTGACATAAACTTCCTCCCTCAAACTGTTTCTCTGCAAATCAGCTCAGAAGAAAATCTGCCAATCAATATTGATCACGAAAAATACATGCTATCATGTAATTTGCACACTTGACACTTTTATAAAAACAAAATTAATGCTAACTCATCTAGCAACACAACTACAACTTAAGTTATGCTTTTTGGCACCATCTGGTAAAATATCTAGTGAAACGACGAAACTCCTCGAATTTTAAAGACCCACGCAGTCCTAATTAAGTTAAGCCAAAATTGCAAATATCAAACTGGAACACATTTTTAGTGCTTGCTAATTAGTGAACTCGATTCGGTCAACTTATACTGTGTGTTTAGGAACATTAAGTTTTGGTATTGATACAGAGGCAAAACAAAGGGTTCAATCCCTAAACATGAGCCAAAACAATCATTTACTTCATGAGTCTCCAATAGTGACACAGTGTGATCAGTTATACATCCCACACATCACACGTGAGACTGGCAACAGTTATAACAAATAAAATCTACCGTAAACATATTAAATACTCAAAAGTGGATGCTAAAGAAAAAACTCCAAACCAAATCCAAGGTGCCTTCGCCATGCTCGCACTCAGCCATCGCCATTCTAAGACTTCCCTCGAGTGAAGGGCAATAATTATCAGTATACCAAGTATAAATATCCAGATATTTAATTATCTATTTAAAAACTTCAGCGTTGACAATCTGGCCTTTGGCCACCACCACTACGGTTGCCTTGAACAGAGAAACGTTAATATGTGGTTGTCAACTAAAACAATCAGAAGGTGCCCTTCAATGATCTCTACCTGTGATTCAACCAAGCTGCTGATATAAGCCTGGTCAAAGTCTACCAAGAGATTCACCAGGTTTAAACTGGTTACTTCTTAATGCAGCATAAACGTGACAAATCTGGTTACATTACATTACAAACAAGATGGCTGAGAATATTACACTGAGGTTGTACTGATAAAAATATGCCTCAGTATCTGGGATTCACTTGCTGCTAAATGTTTTATTTACTAGGTAACTAACATAGTGCAGCCGAAACGCTAAATGTTTTCCAATTTCTAAACATTGTTGAGTGTTGATTATTCAATCATTTTATTTTGTTTGAAAATGCACAAACCTAACAAAATTCTAAAGGGTGTTATATGAAGTCACATTTATATATCACACTGCGTCATATACATTTCTACTCCCTAAGTCGGATGGGGAAGGCTGAGAGGCAGAATACATCGGTTCCTCCAATAGTTTGCAAAGCAAGTTATCTTCATGACAAAGGGATATGTATATTATTATGCAAAACGATCTCATGCAGTCCAACTCCAATTGATATATCACAAGGTGCACTAATACGCTGTAATTCATCACACCATGTATGAACACAACACTGCAATCCCATTTATTGACTACATGAGTAGACAAGCGATATACTGGTACCCCTACATAGCTTACTTTATCACTGACATTTTTATCAGTTTACACATACCTCGTTGGTGGAATGTAGACCAATATCCTCAGTAGCCTGAAAAGCAGACATACAGAAGTTACTCAATTGTTAAGAAGAAAATTATTGCAACACACACCAAGCAGTTACAGTGGCCTAGTTCAGAAATACGTACACAATCAGTAAGGCAAGTTTCAGGGAAAATGATTGCTTACATCATATTGATTGGTGGAAGTGCGTTCAATGCTGAGGCATAATCAGATGCTCTGGAGACGTTAGGTTGTGTTTATCTGCTGACAAGAACTGTGAGTGTAGAAACCACTCCGTGGTAACCTTAACACACACTAGACTTAATTAATTGAATCCAAGAAAAATATAGACCCATAAAACTGCATTCTCCCTGTTTAACTGGCTCAAGGTTTTGCCCTACTAAAGACAGTCTCCTAATATTCCTAACTGTGATAGCTTTGCATTTCTGTTAACCAACAAAAACACTGGAACCATCACTGAATCAAGAGTTTATCGTTGACAATGAACTCTGGAATTGCAAATTTGGAAATGGAACCATGCCTGTAACTAACTGGTTTGAGGATTTATACAGCAGTAACCCAGGATTGGATAAGTGTGGTCATGTTTTAACCACAATGGGCAAAATGCATTTTTAACAAAAAATGTCAGTTTTTGCTTGCCCGAAATATCTACTGAAATAGCAGCACAAGAGGGCAACTTGTCAATAATTCTATACAGTTATTTAACAAAAAAATTTAAACAGATTCTTTATGTACAATTAAAAACTGTCAATGTTTGAGTTGATACAGATGACTATCTGCTGTTCAGTTGTCAATACGGCAGAATTTTACCATTTTTTGATGAAAACAGTTGACAAAATTTCTATTTTTTTTCTTTTCAATGGATTCTAGTGGATGCTCAATTTTTGTGATATTGCATGATGGTAACAATGGAGCAGAGTTTGGAAACAGTCAAAAAATTAATCATGATTGTTGTCAACATTCCCAAAATGAAAAATCAGGACATCTTGATGTAGGCCATGCCGCAAGGGGCAATGTCCAACACACAGAAATATCATCTAAAAAAAAACAACAGCTAATTTTTCTCCACTTCCAAAGGCTTTTAACGTGTAAGTGAATGCCCACAATTTTGCAAATCATTGCCTGATGTAACTGTAGAGCAAAAGATGATGAAGAAAGTTAAACTTTGAAAGTTCACGTGTTCTCCATATTGTGCCCTAAGTAGGTGAGATATTACCACAGTCATGGCTGTAAAATGAAACAGGAAGGTCATGTGGTAAAGCACACAAATAAATGGCCATTATATGGAAATTTGGCAGTGGTGGGGCACAGGACAAAGCGATGGTCCCGCCAAAGGAGAGACAACTCAGTGAAAATGCCTATTAAAAAGTGTAACTTATCTTCGGAAAAAATATGAGAAAATAACAATTTAGTCGATCTAATCTGGAGAGATTTTATAAAAAGTTGCATAAAATAAAAAGGATTCATCAATTATCAACTACTCTTTGCAACCCAGCTCAGGGTATCGCATGAAATGTTTATAAATCTGTGAAATCCTCGGCCAAATCAATCTTGCATATTTTTGAAAAAGTATGCGTACTTATTAAACCCTGTCTGATGTATAGCTGCAAATCTCATTAAAACCAAAACACAGCTGTAGTCTTATGTTGAATCATTAGAAATCTAATCCATTCTGTAGGAAAATCCTAAAGAAATTCTTGTAAAACAGGGATTCTTTAACAATATTTCTGCTCACTTGTTTCTTTGGTGGTGAAGCGGCTGCGGAACAGCTTTGTTCAGAATGACGGCTTCGCTTCCGAGATGACATAGCGTGACTATTGACTGACAAAGGATAAGATATTTATTCACCTTCAGCTCCTGATTTCTTGAGTTTTCTGCAAAACATAACAATTGAAAAGAAAATGTAATTAACATTAAGACGAGAGATCTGAATTTGTTTCTGGGCAGTGCTAAACATGAGAATTTTGATCGCAGCTCATCCAACACTTGACCTTCATTTAAACACCCCTCAATGACCTGATACTGACAGATAGTGGGCCCAATTGTTATTTTATAATGAAGACATTTACAACATTTCCAGATTTCCACCATAATAACATTTTCATTGGTCTGGCAAATGCCAACAAAGTTGGCAAAGGGGAGGGTACAGGAGGGGTATGACCTCCTGCAAGGGGTATCTGTGGGCTTCTCCAGAAAATTTTAAGAATTCAAGTCTCATTTAGTGCATTCTGTTGGCCTCAGGCCTTCAGGCAGCGTACATCTTGGGCGTCCAAATGGACACCCTCATAATAATCTGGACGCCCTGGCAAGGACACCAAATGTCAATCAGAATTTCTCCAGTTAGGACACACATTGTAAGACTGTTAAGTCATTGTAAGTTTAAGAAAGAAATGTCAGCCCCTTCAACTCAGTGTATTGAATATGTTGCAATGTTCATACTACTGAAAAGTCATTGCAATCATTAGCAGTACTCAGGGTCTACCAGACTAGCGTAGTCTACTTTCAGTGGTATTATCATTTCCAATGATTCAGTACTTTTTATAGCGGCAGGGACATTGGTTGACTGCAAACTGGTGTTTCAGAGCTGTAGTTTCATGTTTTTCATCTTTTTTTAAAAACACCAAAAGCGAAATGTCTTTAGTTTAATGCTATATTGTGCTACAAGAATATGTCCATTTAACATTTTTGAGTTTGCACCGGTTTCACACTTTTCAATGTGGGCTTTAACGTTTTAATATGGAGCAGCAGTGACACCTGTTGCCAAAATATAAACCACACACGATCAGTGCATTTTTCTTGTGTTGGTAACTGCAGCTCTGATGACTCATTGTACAGGGTATAAAAGCCAGTTAAGATGATATGATAAACTTTACTACAGCAATCTGACTTAAGATAACCAAAATAGTACACTCATTGTTCAACCAATATCTGTATAACATTTGTTTGGTAAGCTACTTGGCTGTTTTCGTGAATTTAGAAAAAAGTTTTGGTCCACACACTGTTTTTAGTAAAAAAAGCTCACAGCAGGAGAGCTGTTTCTGTAAACTTAGATGTAAAACCTTAGTCAACGCATTTTTTGTAAAAACCTCAGTGTGCATGGGGGGATTACTGGTGAAATGCGGTGGGGGTGGGGGTAATGCGCCACTGGAACACCCTGGAATATTGGGAACCCCATTTTGGACACTCTATTTTCGAAATCCTGGTTGAAGCCCTGGTTGGCCTACAGAAATGTCTTTTTTGATCCACTGCTTTGTGGAGAATATTTATCCGCTTCTGGCTCTGGTTTGAGGGTTCTATTCTAAACATTTTAAAACAGGTTGTAAAAGTTTTAACTGTACCATAACCACCCTGGCCAACCTGCGATCGAGAACGGCCGGAAGGCAATCGAGAACGAGATCTTACACCAAAAATGGCAGACGACAGTGAAGTACCTGGTGAGTTTAAGTGTCATTTTCTTCTTAAATAGAGGCTACTTTGGTACCAATGCAGCATACCGAAAAGCGTCAGAGCTTAGCCTTTGTTGTGGATCCGAAATAATACTTGGCTTTTGCTTTTTTTTGAAATAGAGACCGCAGAATGCAATGGCTTTTGGTAAAATGACTTGCGTCTCGTAAATTCGTCAATTTCTACTTGTTATTAGCAATTCTTGGGTTCTTCAGTGGACACGTGTGACGTTTATAGTTAAATCGTAGCTGTTGACACCTTTGTTAGTTATAATTTGTGAAACAATTCGAGCTATCTACCGATACAAGCAGGTCTTGTGTGAGACGGCGACCGGGAACAAAGCTGTTAATTCTCCATGGCGATCGTGAACGCACATTTTTTTCTGTACATTTTCCTGAATAATTGTTCAAGTTACATTGTTATATCAATAATTTTAGAATAATACGACCATGAATTAGTTGACAGGTCAATTGTTTGTTATACTTCACCGTTTTTCATGATTTCTCTGTGAGATTTAGCCTCACAAATATGATTAATTTGATTTTTCAGTTGAACTGTAGCCGCATGAGAAGTCTTTCAGAGTGTTAACATACATGCCTTCAAAAAAGAGTACCGGTAGCACAACTGCTGCATGTGACAAAGGGCTGTGTATGCATATATGTTGTGAAGCTTCGTTCAGGAAGAAACCTTTTTTGTATAACCAAATGACAATAAAACACAGTGTCACTCACTAGCTGCAAACAAGACCTTTACCAGCCCCCTGTTGCATGGGGCAAGATTTTTTTTACTGCATAAGAAAACACAATATGAAGCATAGTGCTCAGAAACCAAGTTGTTTCAGTGCCCAATCTGCGATCAATGTTTCACAGAAAGAGTAAGCCTGAGGACACTCCTTGTTGTTGTGAATGTGTCATGCAAGAGAATCAGAATCACCATGGATAAAATAATTCAGTCCAGTAGTGAATGTTGTTAAGTCACAAAACTTTATTCAGATATACAGAGTTAATGGTTGGTAGTTGTCTGACGTGATACTATTTTGACGTTTGGTTTGAACCTTTTTTCTATTTGTGTTATTTCAGCAGCATCTTTAACAGAACCGGTGCATTTTTGTTGTGTTTGGGTACATTTAAATGGCCACTCTATGTGTCATTGGGTGATTCTTACATACAATTGTTATGACCAATTAGTATTTTAAAAGAAAACTATATGTCTGCCATAACTGTAGAAACTGTTTTCATATTGTTGTTGTTTCCCTGTGAGAGAACTTTATACTATGAACCTGTCCGAAATAGATTGTCTATGATTCAGTGATGATTTAGTCTAATACACTCCAAAAATAATTCGCAGGAAATGTACACTAGATGTGTTATGTTGATTTCCCTAAAGCAATGTTTTATATCTTTTTTCTGTATGACCAATTTTGAGGTATGTGTGATAAAAG
The DNA here is from genome assembly GCA_002633005.1 of Phoronis australis. Classification (NCBI taxonomy): domain Eukaryota; kingdom Metazoa; phylum Phoronida; family Phoronidae; genus Phoronis; species Phoronis australis. The sequence continues at coordinate 129,705 of NMRA01000416.1, read as the reverse complement.
ATTAATAATATTATAGAACTGCTTTAATATTGTTGTTGATTTCCTGTGTAATCACTACATTGTGTCTTGAAGTGATGTTAAAGACAACATTTTAACTACATTTTTGAGAAAATCACAATATAGTAGGTGTATTATATCTTGCCTCACTATAAAACAGAAGAGTCAAACATATGTTGTATATCCAAGCCACACAAGTGCCACAAGTCAATCTGTTCATCTCTGTATCGATAATATCAGTAAAACATCCAACAAAATATCACCCGTTTTATCAGCAACAGTTAACACCATTTCTGGCATTTTTTTTAATCCCAGACCTTCATGAGCGGTAATCTTTGAATCACCTCACGAATGGTGTTGCCGCACTCTTCTCGCTCCCACAGGCACGCTCATCATCATTCTTTAACTTCACTGGCGTATTTGTTTTTTTCCTTTTGTTGTCACAATCCTGCAAGAACATTCGGCACTCACTTTCCAGGGCCGGATCCAGGATTTTNGCTAGTCGGCAATTCGCACTGCCAAATGGTATTTGGGAAAATTTTAGGGGGCATGGCCCCCTCGACACCCCCCCCCCTCCTAAATCTGCCACTGCTTTCATCTGCATCAACAATTTGTTTACTCCTGGCTTACACGCCACATGGAGCAATTGCTAGGTGAGTCTTAGTTTAGAACCCCTTGTTTCACTTGGTTTGGTTTAAAAGTATACATGTATGTCTGTATTTCAAAACCCTGGTAGGGTGTACTTTCGCGCCCTGATTAATCTGTTCGTTGAAGCTCGCCTCACAATAATAACAGTGAGCGTGTTTCCTGAAATGAAAATAAATTCATTTGTGAAAATATCTATAATTAAAATAAGGCTTGATGTACATGTAGTAATTTAATGGTAATGCTATGATATTATTTAGTTTGGAAAAGAAAGTAACAGTAATGAATCAAAATATGATTAATTCATTGCACCACACTTATTTTGTAACCCTTTTCACGTTTTATAAGTAAAAAGTTCATAACTGTTCGGCACACCACGATGCGTTCTCGATCTCATAAACAAAACAAAAATTTGCGTTTCCGATCGCTTATTTTTGCATTCTCGATCGCATCTTTCAACAGAAAAGTGTCGAAAAATCAGAGATCCTTTCAAAACTATGAAAAACAAGCGTTGTGTTATATTTTCACTAGTCACTTCTTCATAACTTCATGGTCAATTTATTGATTTAGTACCACAAATAACCGCAATTTGCCAAAATGACATACGAATCACCTTTGACTCAAGCGCTGCCTCGTTCAACGTAACTTATCTCCAATAATTGGAACAGAAACCAGCCCAAACCTATACCTCCCCTTCCTCAATGTGTTACGCCTTGAACTCATGTCTCTGTTTTCACATTGGAAGTAAAAACAACGTAAATTCATCAAATTTACTAACCTTGCCTGGCTTCGCTTCTCGCAACAGGTTTCGTTCTCGATCGCTTACCGGTCGTTCTCGATCGCGGGTTGGCCGGGGTGATAACTGTCTGTGAGGGTGCATATGGTTAAGCTAGCTGTTTCACTCAGGTTCTAGCCGTCATCAGCATAAACAACCAGCATAGTTGGAAACGTAACCCATAATGTGAGCACACACTTAAGTTCAATGGCACTGACCACTACTGAAATGGCAACCGACCAAAACAAGAATTTGCATGAACCAGGTTACCGTAGCTAGGTTATAACTATCAGGGTGAATTGAAGCGATTATGAAAAGAGATATTAGATTGGAAAAGTTAAAACCCAATTTTGCTGGTGTGGACACAATTCACACCATGCACACATATCTACATACTACTGAACATTCTCCAGTTATTTTTAAAATGCTACGTTTCCATTTTTTGTGAAGAAAGGTGTATCTGTCTTTTAAATGTTAGCTTAATTCAAAAACTGCTGGAGGAGACATTGAGGTCTAGTAGATTGAGTGTGTCTCGGATATGTTCACAATGTTGTAGGTCTCTTAAGCTCCTCATCTCTGTCTTAATTTGTGTATTGCCATGTGTTATACCATTATGTGTAAGTAATAAATTATGAAAATGGTTTCAGGTGTTTGGTGCAATGTGCCCAACTGAGCGACCTGGGTACATCTGAAGCAACATGCCTCCAAACACTAGCAGATGATTAGAAACTTGGCCCATTGTAGTTTGTCAGTAGGATTAATGTACAAGAACCCTTGACATCCTGATTACCAGTACACACTGATCTGAGTCTTTTGTGTGGAGCAGGCCACATTCACAATGACTATACAGCAACAAAACACTGGCTTAATTAAATTACCATATGGCTTAATTAAATTACCATATCATATCATATCATACATCAGAACTATAGTGATCTTTTAACTCTTTCGCTTGTGAAAAGTTATGGTTGTGATTTTTTCTTGAAGGAACTCCTAGAAATTATCAACAGAAAATGTAATTTGATTTGATTTCATTGTTTCAACGGACTGCACCTGTTGACCCTGATTAGTGCACCTCGCGGTAAAGCCCTTTCACACTGACTTAATGCTGCTCTGAGCAGAGCTTCGACATCAACTGCAAACTTAACTGAACCATTCATACTGGCCTCAGTAGTTAACGAATAACAGTGGCCCCTGGCGATAACTTCAATGCAAAAGAAGTTGACCGTTCATACTGCACCGCAACATCGATGCTCTGCTATTAAATCCATCTGTTTACTGCAAAGTTAACTGATGCTGCATGTTAACTTCGATCCAGGATCGAATTTAACCATTCATACTGACCGCAACTCCTCAAAACATCGACGCGTCCACATTAGTTAATGAAAGGGCCTATAGAGGATTTCTCTGCCATGCCAGTCTTAACAGAGGTCAAAAGATTTTTCAATTTCAGAAGAGACTGATGTCTGGATCCGGAAACTCCTAGATAGTGAACTGGTGAACTTTGAAACGTTCAAACCAAAGCAGTGAAAACCAGGGGCCAGCATTTCAGGACACTATTTTCGCTTTAGCTTACCCCGAAATCGGCTTACTTTAGACCAAAATGTCTTGGCCCCGATTCACGAAATTCCCCATGAAGTTAAGACCGGAACTGGTCTAAGCCAAGACAGGGTAGGTGTATATAAGAATGCGTTATCACTTTAAACTGTTGAAGAACAAATTCCATTGATATTTTAACAATCAAAATGCCCCAAAGCATTGCCAAATTGAAGATCGTCTGCTTTCGATCCGTGAAGCAGCATGTACTAGTGGTGATAGATTAAGCAGCCTCAATATTGTGAGCCCTTTAAATGCATGGTGAAATGGCTTGCAGCCGTGCCAACTGAATCTGAGATTGCGTGAAAAGGGTGCTTCTATGAGAGGAAGTAAGCACGACCTTATACAAAGGTAAGGTTTGCGATTATTTTAA
>NMRA01000416.1:101596-125573 GCA_002633005.1 Phoronis australis | reverse complement strand
AAAGTCTTTCATAGATTGCATATACGTCACAGAGCGTAAATTTGATAAATCTTAGCTTCCGATTTCACCCGTTTCGGAGACCGGGTTTCAACCGCCTTGGGTTAATAAGCGCCCCCCCCCTGAACCAAACTTTTCTAAGCGCCCTGGGTGGTTATTACGGCGAATACGGTATGTGTTACGATACTTGACCTAGCACTCGGGATCTTTTCATACATCAAAGCAGTATTATTGTTTGAATGATTTCCAACAGGTTTATCAGTGACAGTTACATCAATCAATGCTGAAGTTTTATGCTGTCATTTTACTCGATATTGGTTAGATTACAATCCAAGCCCAATGGCAAAGGGTACATGACAAATATCCATTAGACTATTTGTTTACTCCCTATCCTATGTCTTCCAGAAATCTCACGTTGAACTGGAAATCTATCATGTCTGTTTTTTTTTCACATAGCCTTTGGTTTTTAGATTTGAGGGCTTGTATCATGCAGAGGAGATATGCATCGTTTCTGCACTGTCCCTAAATGGACAAAAAGCATTTGACTGCACCTAACCAGCAAGATCTTCCCATCCAGTGAAGATCTGTTGTCAAAGCCTACTTTCTATATCAGAGACAACGAACAAAGCCTTTGAAAAGGAACAGCTATTTTTAAAAAAAGGTATGTAAGTTGTTTTGTTAATTTACTTATTCAGGTCCTTAGTGGGGGATTGGCGTAGGGGGTTAGGGTTGTAAAAATTGGTGCAACTGCATATGTGGAAATAACAGGTGACACATGTCTGGGGGAAAGAGCACGGTGAGGTAATTCTTAACCTTCATGAAGTTCCTTCAAGTTTATTTCATGAAACTGTTTTGTTATCAGTTGTAAACCAATAAAAATATATTACATTTTGTGAATTCTCAGTCACTGAATAGTCTTAACTCATGCCTTTAAATGTTGCAAGTCGTTTATAAATTCAAGTGACTGCCATTTTTTGTGAAAATTGCATTTTTGATGGTGCCTTACGATTTGTAATTACTCTTAAACAACAGAAAGATTATCTATCATTTTTTAAATGACCCAAGTCTTCAGAACTTCTATTAGAAGAAATTAAAGTAAAAAGTCTGAGAAACGGTTCCCTCAGCCTTAGACTAGAAGTATGCTTGACAGACCCATGAATCTGTTTAAAATTGCTGAATGTATCAAAAGTAAAAAGGCTTGAAAATGGGTAACAAAGGTTTGAAGTTGTCTCAAAAAAAACTTGCATATTTTGCTGACAAGTGATGCGTTTAAAGAATTGTTATGGCATCAAATCAAAAATAAAGACACAGTTTTATACACTACTTATTATATACACCCTTGCTTTCTGAAAATAGTAATTATTTAATTTTGTGTGCAATTGTAGAGCAGTCACCATATCGGAGTTTTAAAAAACAGGGGTAGCATTTTTGACCCAACCTGGAGTACTTAATTATTCATATTTCAATATTTGTTCCAGGTTCAGTGACATTTTAAGGCCACTTCAAGCCGCAACATAAACAAGCTTTGTTACTCCTTTCTCTTCCCACAGCATTTCCACACACCATCAGTGCTGCATGACACAATGTACAAGTCAGTGGCCCTGGAGAAATGTGAATCGTGGAACTAAGTTGCCATACGACAATGTGCCAGAGGATTGTTTGTGTATGAACTATATCTGACTGCTACACAAGTCAGCCTTGTTGGTGAGGATGCCCTTTCATAGGCAATGAGTCATGTGTGGACAATAGCTTATTTTACTTTTATGATCAACATATGTCCCGAATAATAGATAAATGATACGTGCGTCGCATCGCAAGCTCATTACCAGAGATGAAAAGGAGACCAAGGTAGGCGATATAAGGCCATTTATTATGACTAATACAATTGCAATATAATGAATACAGGTAAATAACATAAAAATGGTAATCTCTGGTAATATGGGCAATAAAAATGCGCCACAAGAGATGTTGTAAGACAGGTCATGCCCATCTGCAGGGATGCACGAAAGGGGAGAAATGAAAGGAAAGATGAGCAGGACTACTTACAAACGCTGTCATATATGTACTTAAACGTCTCAGAGAAGTCAGGTTTTTAACAAAAACTTCTCTCTAACAAAAGCCTTGGGTTCAGTTGCACAGAAGTTAATGATTAACCCCACCTCTCTGATAGAAACCAGATCTCCAATATTAGCTGGGTCTGCTGTAGTAATGTGTCACAACCTTGAAGCGGACAATTGGCAAAGGTGATTTTTTTCTCAGTGTGCCACATTTTTAACCTAGCAGTAAAAACAGGGTCTCTAATAGCTAGAAGACATCCTCTAACAGAGATCGAGCCGTTATTCAGAAGCCCTGCAGGTCTTATGGATTCTACCAGAAAACCACAAAGTTCTGCTATTGGAAGCATTTAATTTCATTTTGCTTATAGACAATTACAGCTGAAGAGCTAACTTAAGCAAACCCCTAGTTTTTGTGAGAGGCTGGCTTCTGTTGGAGCACCCAGGCAGAATATTTTCAATATCATCAAGTTCATGCAGTCCTTCCAGTGCTGCAGGGATAAAGTAGTGATTCTATTTGGGTTCAAAGTTCTCAAGGACAAGAAATCACACTCAGGGTACCAAAGTACAAAGTTTAATCTGAGGCCATCTTATAATTAGATTAGACTGACATCTGTGGTTTTAAGATATAATTAAATTGGACTGGCATCTATGGTCCCATATCAAGAAAGCATTCATTGTGACTGGCACTTGTACCTTCAAAGTCCATGTCAGCTCTGGGGGATTAAACATGACAATAACTAGCCTATGAATCTGATACCTGAACAGGTGTCGGCATCCTCACATTATGCTTACCAGATGACTAGCTCATTGTAAGTCTTTTCATACTCCACAAAGGTGAGATAAATTTGTCACAGAAAAATAAAAAGCATTACCCCAACAGGCCAATACATCAACATACAGTGGTATAGGTCAGACAGTATTAAATAATTACACTGAGTTTGAACAGTTGAAAAATTCCTTGCTGTCAAGTAAAAAAATTACAAAAACAAATTTCACATCATCTTTGCTCGTCTCAGATGGATTTCCTTTCTTGAAAAGACGAGCATCTAAAACAAATACTAGTACTGCACCACTCACTTGATTTTCACAAAACAGAGACCAGAAGTATGCAACTATGCTTTTTTGGCCTAAATGCTCAAGCCTTTGGATTGACAATATTATCATTAAGATTTTTGGTATGTATTGTTTAAGGCTCCATACTTAACTTGAGCTTGCTAAAACGTTGTTAGCTATGTGGCAGATGCTACAAGTTACACACCTCAATGTGCCACTGGAGTTGCTTGAGGGGTCACACACCCGCACACGCACACGCACACACACACACACAAACAGATGATATGTTAAATTTGGTGGTAAGCTGAGTTTTGCTTGGTGACAGAATTCACTACAAGATGGCAGTTAAGCTTTTAGCAATGTGGCAGGTGTAAATAATTCACGCACAGTACAGCTCAAGGTGTCATCTGCACAAGCACTTGACAAAATTTTGTGGCCAAATGGGTTCTGTATGGAGATGGAATTCGCCGTGCATGAAATGGAAAGCTTATCCAAACCCATTTTGACAACAATGAGGGTTTCAATAATAATACCCAGGTTACAAAAGCTGTTTATAATAGTTTTAAGAGTCCCTACCAAAGGGCTAAATTTTTGGAACTAATTAACCTTCAAACGGGTGTTTCTAAACCAAACTGAAACCCTACAGAAGAGCGACTTTCATTTACTATTTACCCAACACTAACATGAGCACAAGCCTGCGCAAAATGTAGTTTGATAATTTGAGCAACGCCCTATAACCTGTCTCCATAATCCAGCATGTGCGCCACACAGTGTAATCTTGGTGACTCCATTTTAACAAGACATAAAAAATCATTAGTAATATGAAATCGAGCGCCGTGTACAAACAGTCTCTGTTGCATCTCACCAGCGACCATCTAATCAGCCGTCACAGTAATGCATCATAATCATATCTGGTGTTTTATTGTGATCCAAGGTCAATGCACAAAAGTTATCTAGTATTCTCTTAAATGTGTCACTTTTTAAAAATATACGACCATTTCTTCAAACCTCTCAACAAAAATATGGTGGAGTATCCCCCCCCCCCCNNTCCCCCCCCCCCCCCCCCAGTTCCCAAGTGGTTCAGAGAAATTGTAGTGTACATAGTAACAAATGCAGAGATATTGTTAGCTAGCTGAATGAAGACTATGTGGGGTATATTTAGATGCACAAAGACTAAAAAAAGTGATCAACAGATCAATACTGGATAGACGTCATAACACGGTCTGTATTGTATCGTCCGGTTACCTATTTTCGTCAGGCTCCAAAGTTCGTCCGCCATCTTGTTTCGCGTGCAGCGCAACCACGCGGGACTTAGCGTTCCAATTTGGAGTGCTCGTCTTCACGTTAGGTACTAACCTCTCGGGAGGAACACGTATCAAAGTAATGAGACAAAAATCGGTGAGTTTACCGATTGTTTTTTAAAACCACTTAAAAATCAGTAGATTTTACTAATACACTTTTTTGTGCGTTTTCAGAAGATGTTTTCGAATTTAAATTTTCTTCCGACGGGACACAAAACATGATCCAGGGTTTGTTNAAGTGGTTCAGAGAAATTGTAGTGTACATAGTAACAAATGCAGAGATATTGTTAGCTAGCTGAATGAAGACTATGTGGGGTGTATTTAGATGCACAAAGACTAAAAAAAGTGATCAACAGATCAATATTGGATAGACGTCATAACACGGTCTGTATTGTACTGAGTGGAACATGTCAATGGCGAAAGTTCAACTACATGTATGTACTAAATGTTCACACTACAACAACCCTATATTTATTTATACTTGTATGCCCACGGCATCCACCACTCACAGTGCAGGGCGGTTGCCTGTGTTCTGCCTTGTTGGCTGCCCGGCATCAAGCCCAAGGACAAGGTCCAAAGATCGAGTCAAGTGAATCGTTTCGTGATGTGTGTCAAATACAAACAACGTTTAAACTTCGATCTCTGAGGCAAAAACACACAAAATCTGATTTAAAATGCAGTACACAAAAATCACGTTCAGTACTTTACCTCCACGTAAACACGAACTTCCGAGGAGTGGTGTGAGGTGACGCTTTGTCAGCTGTTGTTTTCAACAAATGCCACGCTGCGTTGTGTATTTACATCCTACGTCATCAGATCGTGTGCTCTTTATAGAAAAGAGCACATTTCCGGTTTTTCAGAGACGAAGTTTGCAGTGTGTTTTGGTGTATGTGTAGAGCTTATTTGCAACATTGGAAATAATTCGCCTCCAAGATGAGTAATATCGGCCCTCAATTACCAACGGGTCTTAATAATCTAAAATTTGAAGAAAACAATACGACTGAAGATGTTTATGGACCTTGTTTACCACCCAGTAAGTCGCTGTCGCGTACTGGATCGCTTTGCTGGAGTTATTTTTTAAATTCTGAATAGAGTGAAGTATAAGCGAGAACGGGGTTTGTATCATACACAACAGGAGGCTGTAAACGACTGGTTCAGCAAATTTAATTAGGTTGGGAAATTCAATCGGAGTGCTAGTAAACAGCTGAAAAGGGTTAAAAGGGTGCAGCGCTCTGTGGAAACAGCCCATTCAGAACCCAGCACTTGAGATGCGTAAAGGTGCCACTGCTATATATTTGCTCGATTTTTGTTTTTGGTGAAGTGGAATCTTTCGAGAAAGTAGAAACTTGGAACAGGTGGCACTCCTACTTCAAAGTTGATGATAATCGTTGTTCCACAAATTTTACTTCAGAATAATTAAGATATGAACAGGATTGTTTCCACTCTGGTCTCAAGGAGCAGTGTAGTATTCATGACATTAATTTTGTGTCCAAGTTTGTTTTGCCAGCATTTCATCTAAAGGTGCAAATTTTTGTTTAGCTTTGTACCAGTTAGGCTAATGCCAGTTTCGTTAAATATTGGTTATTCGATTAAGTGGAATATTTTGTCATTTTTAACACTTGACCATGCTGCAAGTTTACATCATAATTCACAAGACCCTCAGTCATCGGATGGGAAAAGTGCTGGTGCCTTCTGAGATGGGAATTTTTGGGTGAGGGGAAAATTATACCCCCATCCCTGTCAGCAGTACCCCCACCCCTTTCACTAGCCCTCATAGGCTCTCGGGCAAATCACAGTCGAAGGTCCATATTCGGTGGCCACTTTTGGTGAAAAATGAAGGTTTTCGTATAACTGTAAAAGCTGGGTTATCTTGAAGTACCATCATTCCAGGTTTGTAATCTAAAATATTTTTGCACAAGAACCACCGAATAAAATTTTATGGCCTAATGCATCACAGTTGTATAAAAGGGTACATACACTACAACTTGTGGTCACAGCATGCAAAAATTCATAAGGTAACTGTTAATTTAAGTTCTTGATCAAATTCAAGAAGTATAACATACTAAAGTAAGAAAAGCCATTACTGTGCTGATCAAGTTGTTCTAGATGATGATACATTGCATATCTTAACACAGTATAATGAGAATTTCTTCTCTTGCAATGTGATTCTTACAAAAAGCAAATGACTAGTAACTACTTTTTTCAAAAACTTTATTGGTGCTATTTGCTTAGTTTTCAATACATTCACCAGTTGGTCAAAATAGTTAAAGTAATGCTAGGACCAGTGTTCCATTTGTAAACAGTAAAAAATGGTACTGGTTGGGGGGTACGTACACTACACACAGTCAATCAACATCAAACTTTAACTAATTTACAAATGTATGGGATGGTCTCGAGTTTTGTGCTGCCTCTACTTGTTGGTTTGTTGCAAGTTGTCTTGAGAGATAGATAACCTGCCTCTGCAACATCAGTTGTCACATGACACGTCTTCTAGGATGTTTAGTACCAGCAAAGTCCTGTGTGTTATTTTTTGCCCACAAATTTGATAATGTCCATTGTTTTTTGTCAGGCTGGATTCATTTTGGAAATATCAGTATTGTTCATGAGAACAGCAGTACTGGCAGTATGTAAAAATACTTGTGGGCAATACTTTAGAGCACAGAGGTTGAAGGTACGTACACTACACAGGAGTACATACACTACATTTCAATGACTTGTCAGATTTATAAAAAAAATACTTAGAATTTACTGAAACTTAGTTCATTTACCAAATCTATTTAAAGAGAACAAATAATAAGTACTGCATACATGTGCATGTACCTGTCTGTCATTATTTGAAAACAGGCACATGTTATGTTGGAGGGGTACATACACAACACAAATGCTAATATTTCACTCAAAACAAATGTATTTGTAATTAACACCCTTTTAACCCAGCATTTTTAAAGGAGGAAACTGTCTGTGACAAGTGTTGCTTACTTACCGTGTAATATTTTTGTTTCATGGTACTTGTTCACATCGGGGTACGTACACTACATTTCAATGACATGTCAATTTTGTAGCTAAATACTAAGAACCTACTGAGAGTTAGTTGATTTACTAAATAAATTCAAAGAGAAAAAATAAAAAACAGCATTCACGTGCATATCTGCCACACTTTGAAAATAGGCACAAATTAAAATATAGGGGTACGTACACTATACAAATGCTAATATTTCATCACTGTTTCTGCATCACATGGTAACATAATGTTGTGTGGCCATTTATTTTTCTTTGATAATAGTAAGCACCATGTTGTTATTTGAAAGGCAATAATTTCATTTGCAATGAACATTGGTGTTACTGAATTCCACATGGGGGTACGTACACTACATTTTGTTAGCCTTTTTGGCCCATTTTCAACATAGCAGAACCCAGTCAATATCCAAATTTTTGGTTTGTTTAGATATTGAATAATTTTCTGTGTTGCTTAGGCTAACATATTCTGCAGTTCTTGTTATTACAGAGTGTGAATTTTAGGTTTTAACCTTCTTTAGAGTAGGTGAGGGTTAGAAACACAGAATTTACAAATTTCGCAACGAGTGCCTGTTTTATGATGAACTCTGCCATTTCTTAGTGATTAAACACAACTTCGTCTAATTGACTCTGAAAGTGACTCAAGTAATTCCCAGTCATGTCTAAGCAATTGCTTACTTGATAAAATAAACTTCTTTTCTACAGTTGACAATTGAAAATTGTAATTTTTAAAATGGCCACTCGTAACGCTAAAAGTGCTTGAAATTCACAAAAACATGGATAAATTTCTTAAGCATTGTCCGATTTTGATGATTCTTTTTTTAATTTGCACAACTAAATAACTCTTTGCATATGAGATTCAGTTTGCATTTGGTAAGTGATCAAAAAAGTTATTTGAGACCGTAACACAGTCAACTCTCGAATATGGACCTTGATTGTGATTTAGCCGTCGTGCCTCAGGTAGCCAAGACATAAATTTTGTGCTGTTTCGAATCCTCGCCTGTGTGAGTTACAAGTGAGTCAAACTTTGAGGGGAAATTTTTAATTACTTGAGGGAATCCTCGCCTGTGTGAGTTACAAGTGAGTCAAACTTTGAGGGGAAATTTTTAATTACTTGAGGGAAATATTTTGGGCACATGATGATAATTTTGCGTGATTTTCAATATTTTTCAGAGGAAAATGGGGCCAATATTTGACCCCGAAATCAAGAGATTGAGGGCCCTGAATTATGATAGTGTTTTAAAAACTGTTTGCCCTTGTTAAACGCCTTGTTTTTATTTTCGTTACACAATTTGTGAGTCAGTTCTTGCATGTGAAAGTGTTGTGGATTATTTTAAAGAACTGCTGCATGATTGTTTACCGTTATTGATAGAACACATTCTGGAAGAAGTGGCTTTATAATTAATATGTTATTAATTCCTAGACTGAGGGATGAAAGAACAGGCGCGTTCACTCCTAAAAGCCACCAGAGTGCTGAAATTGCTCTCCAAATGCCTTCCCAAGCACTCTTACATTTCAGTTTTAACTGGGATTACACCAATTTGAAATTTCACAAGCTTTGTCTTCCATAGCACAGTGTTTTTTCTCAGAAACTGGTGATGTTCATCCGCAGAAACAAGCCTCCAGATATCCGATGAACACGGTGATCAGGCAAAATGGGATGTAATTCAGCAACACAATCACAGAAAAATATGTTGTTAGTGTGCAACTAGATGTATAGAAGTTACAGTGCATTGGTATCGCCATAGTTACAATGCACTGGTACTCCCATAGTTGCAGTGCCTTGGTATTGCTATAGTTAAAGTGCCTTGGTACCACCATTGTTACAGTGTATTGATATTGCCATATTTGGCATACTGTTGTGTAGAAATATTGCTATTATGTGATTCCTTTTTGCTTTCAGGTTTAAAGAAGTCAGCTGATGAAAATTTAGAAGTTATGGAGAAGACAATAGGACCCAGTAAACCATCAAATCAAAGCAATCGGAAGTACCCACCAGAGGACACCAAGACTTGTCATATAGGGCCATCTCTTCCATCACATGTTGTGGCTGAAATGAACAAAAATGACTCTGACAATACTAGGGACCAGCCATATGTTGGACCATCATTACCACCACATCTAAGGTCAAGGCTGGGTGAATGCACAGACGATTCAGATACAAATGAAAAATCTCCATTTTCCCAAAGTATTGGACCAGAATTGCCATCACGTCTTGCACGCATTGAGACTACTTACACTGCTGTCAGTGACAGTGATGTGTATGGTCCGGCATTACCTCCTGAATTAACAAGCAGCTGCCATAGCAGTCAAGATGATGATAAAGATGATGATGATGGGGACATTATTGGACCAATGCCTAGTACAGGGAATGAGGAGTACTCTGCTGCAGAAGAGTTTGAGCGAAGGGCGCAACTTATGAAGGATAAGCTTTCTGGAAAGGTGACATTGGTCTTGTGAAAACATTTCATAGTATAGCTTTACAATTCTGTGTAATTGAAGTTGGCATTAGACTACTGTAATGGGGAGCTCAAAATAGCATGGCTGCCAATAATCAAAAATAAATTAAAGCGGGTCTTGCATTTAGGCCAGGTTCGAGAGACCCTGTTTACTAGCCTTCATGATTTCTGCATGCATTAATTTAAAGCAAAAGAAAAGCTAATAAGATAATCAAAAAATGACGAAGAGGCCTAATGTTATGTGAATGTCAAGTCTCCTATTGCATTCTCTGTTTTCAGTCTTGGTGATGAGGGTACAGTAAGGTGTCCTGCTGATAATGAATTGATCAACTTTTATTCGCCCACATATGACGCATCATGCCATCATTCCCTGCTCTATCTCCAAAACCTTTTGATGTGCGCTCATGAAATTTTGCTCGTGTGTTTCTTTTATGGATGGGACGACAAGAGCGAACTTTTGGACGGATCCAACTACCAGTGTTACCCCTTTTAGAAATTTCATTTTTTTACATTTACTGCTATATCTTCAAAAGTACTCAAGAGATTTTTATGAAATTTGGCATGTAGGCATCAATTAGTAAGGTAACACTATCCTTCCATTTTGGGATGGATTCAAGGTATTTTGCACCACCTTGTGGCCATTTTTACTGTTTTGAGTTGATTTTTTGGTGTCAGCCCCTCTGTCAGCCAAACCACTCTAAAGAAGGTTGTGAAAATTAGCATGTATGTTCTTAGTGTGAAAAGGACGTTTCATGATTTTCCGATGACTTCGACTACTGTTGCACCTCCTAGTGGTAGTTTTGTTTTTTTGCTTCTATAGATGTATCTCCTAAACCTACTGCAAGTTCTTTAAGTGTATTATATGAAGTTGACAATGGACGACAACGATTTTCAGATGGATCCGACTACCGTTGTTCCCCCTAGTGGCAATTTTACTTTTTTACGTTTACCTCTGTATCTTCAAAGGTCCTCAATGGAATTTCATGAAAGTTGGCTAGTAGGGATCAATGTGTGAGATTACACTATCCTCCTGTTTTCAGATGGATTCAAGGTATTTTGCACCACGTAGTGGCCATTGTTTTCAAGTCACCCGCCCTTCTTTCAACCAAGCCACTCTAAGGATGATTGTGAAAATTGGCATATATGTTTCTCAGTGTGAAAGGGACTGGTGACAATGATTTTCCGATGACTTCAACTACTTTGGTGCCTCCTAGTTAGAACTAGAAATAAACACTTCTAAATGAAGACCGTTTACGGGGCATTCGTGGGCGCATTTTACTGCTCTGTGTTACTCTTGCTATATAACTCGTTATTTATACAAGAGCAACGCGGAGCGTTGAAATGCGCCCACAATTGCACCGCATACGGTATCCTTCTAGGGTTGTTTATTGGTACCATAAAGTGGCCAGTAGAGGGCATACTTTGCAAAATGGAAAGGCATGGTCATTGGGCTAGGGGCAAAATGTGAGTAATCTTCATAATACAAGCGCATCCTATACACCANGCCAGTCCTGAATTTGCCAGCTTTTAGTGTATCATTTTTTCTCTCGAGTGCAAATTGCAAATTAAGTTGTTAAACTGTAAGTTACTGCTTTTCTGTACGCCTGAATGTATAAGCCTAGGATATTGTGAAAAGTTTGCATTATGACATGGCGGTGGATAACGAAAGATGGAAAAAAAGAATTATTCAGGCAGTGACTAAAAATTGTTTGAAATGGTATGACTCATTCTTGTTAGTGTTCTCTAGTTCTAATTCTTTCACAAATATAAAATCATGTGGTAATGGACCCTGTTTTCATGTTGTGCATAATAATGAATTGTTGGCTCCAGGAAAAACAAGAAGGCAAGTCACATTCCAGAGAGAAAGTTCAGACCAGCACTAGAAATACACAGCGAGACAAAGAGATTGAAGCTCAAGTTGCCTCATATAATGTAAATTTTTATTTTCTAATTTAATTTTTTTAATTTTCAGTGTTGCGAGTTGTTCATTAAATAAGCCGTTTGAAAAAATCTTGACCCAGTCCCTACGCTATGCAAATACTTTCAGGAAATATAGCTGATTTAACAGATAACATTTTTGCAAAACTGTCTGTCTCTGATCTTCAAAAGAAACTTAAATACTGTATGCTCATTTAACAGAATTTTATCTTTTATTCAGTTTTGCTGCTATCCTCTGATAGTTGAAGTTTTGGGCTAAAATGTTGTACCGTATTCGCCAAAAATAACTCAGAATTCTCCATCATGATGGGGAAATGCAAACAGAATTCGCCATCAGTCACCTAGAATGACAGCTCATTAGCTGTCATAACCGGTTATTACTCATCATGACTAGTCGTTATCCTTGTGACGCAAACCGTATTTTGTCCGATTACCTTCAGGTTGTACTGAATGTTGTAAATTAAATTCATGTTCTGTGATTTTTATTACATTGTGATTGGGTGACATCACTGTAATTTTATTAAGAGTTTTCAAATGCTATAAACTGAGGTAAGAAATGGATTGAAATTTCATGCAGAAGTAATGGCCCGGATTTGTATTCTGACACGGGCACATCACTAGGTATATGGATAGCCCAGTGTGTCCTGAGTGTGGTTCTGAAGTTGAGACCCCTTAACACCTGCAAGTCTTGTCCAGCTTTTTGCAGGCTGAGGAGTAAGCTACTGGACAGCACCGTTACAAGCCTACAATAATAAGAGAGACCACAGACTTGAAAACTTCTTTCACGGCAAACTTGTTGATCGATAATAGTCAGCCTTTGATTAGTTTAGCTTGGTCGTTTCATGCAATGGGCCAAACCATGTGACCTGCGCAAATCTGATGCAGCATGTAGAACATCAGGCAGACTGTACTTTTTAATGACCAGGTAATTGATTGGACCAATCATTGTTGAAAATCTTGTTTTGTTAAGACTTTAAGTTCATTTTTATGGTGTTGTAGAAATCCAGAAAGGAGTCTTTGCTAGCAATACACCAAAAGGACAGAAAGGTTCAAAAGGTAGGGCACATGCGGCACTTTTCATTGTCAAGACACAGGGAATGAAAATTTAGGTTATAGTCAACACTCTTCAGTTTGGGAGAGAGAAATCATTTTTTTGCACTTGTGATTAGAGCTTGTACTACCAAATTTTTGAAATGGGCAGTACTGGCCATACGCATTTCAAGAATTACGCTTAACTACTTAGTCATTCACCTTGTCTTGCGTTCTAGAGGAGGCATGAAAAACATTATGTCGGCAGCCGTTTTAAATATTATGAACTGCCAAGTCTGTTTTCAGACTCTGTTAAGATACAAAATGCCAATCTTCCTTGTACTAATCTTCAGATTCAAAATAATTCAATTTCGGCGTGAATTTCGGTATCCCAAATGTTACAACTGCCCCAAACTGGAGAAATTTTACCCCGATTACTTATAACTAGCTGGCCATTGGTCAAAGAATTTCCACTACTCTTCTAATACAGGAAATTTAAATATATTTGGAGTTGCTTAGTAACCCGATTTAAAATTTGTGTTAGATTATGATCATAAGGGGAAATCGGTGCTATCTAATTTTACGAATTTTTTACAATTGTTCAATTTTTTGACAACTTTTAACGTCTGTTTTAGGAACTAGATGATGATGGTCAACCACCCAAAAGAAGAGCATTTGATCGGGAATTAGACTTGAAGGTGAACCGCTTTGACGAAGCCCAAAGAAAAAATGTGATTAAGAAGTCCGAACAGCTCAACACTAGATTTTCACACGGGAGTTCAAAGTTCATATGAATGGATTCAGCCTGTGTGGTGAGCTCATTCAAACAGCAAGCGCTGAAAATGAAAACAAAACATCATTTTATCAACAGTGTATTTTATTACTTAGACTTGTAATAAAAATATTTATAACAAATTTGATGAAATTTAGAGTTGTAGCGGGATGAATACAAAGACAAATTTTGTGAAGAAATGACACATTGACATGATCAAATAAAATGATAACATTACTCCACGCACACTCGCACTCATAACTGACACTTGTCCTCATAATCAAAAAGCTTTCAAAATTTGAATCAAAACAAAATAATTATCTCGGATAGGGAAACATTTTTTTGGCTTAAATTGCACTAACTTCTTTAATTTATTCACGTGTGCCAATTTTACAACAACACATGCAGGTATTAGCACTAACTATAACCAGGTCAGTGACAAAACGTCCAGATACTGGACACAAAAACATGAACCGAAAGCACCTGAAATACTACCTAAAAAGCCTTAAAGAATAAAGCACAATAAACTAAGACATCTCAATGATACAAAAAATTGCTCACCAGCGCAGACAAAGTATTCCACGGGGGGAGCAGTGTGAGACGGTGATTAACAAAAATTGCAGGTCATCCATTGGACATTGCATTGGACAGGGCAAGTCAGGCCAATGGGGCACTTTCAGGAAGCAATGGGGGTTGACCAAGTGGGAATGGTGACTTATGTTGCCACTTAGCTGTACCAAGAGTTACTTTGTCTTAGTGGGTGGTACAGGGGAACCGTCCCACATGACCAGTCACCACATTGCTATTTGAAAGTCTCCCATTGCGTAAAACACCCGACTTTGATTGTGATTAACGGGTGGAAACGCAGTGTGAGTCGTACCTCATTACAGGTGTGCCCTCTGCTGGCCTGTCTATGGTTAACCCAATTTCCCACCCCCATCTACCCCAGTTCATGTTGCAAGCCATAGGAACTTGAATTGTACTGAATAATGTTCAAAATCCATCCCTAGGTAAAAATGTTAATTTCGGAGGTTTCATTCATTTCAAGTGCCTAAACAGCAAGCAATTAAGGCCAAGATTATTACTGCGTGTGCAGAGCTATTAAATTATTTTGAGAGCAACTAGCTGCATACCATGTGTTAATTAAATGACTACAAATTACACTCACTGTCAGTTCACACAACCAACATGCAAGGTTTCATAAAAGTGAGAAGATACAAAACTTGTTACTATACCTAACTATAACCTCATCCCAATTTAACACTAATTGAAATCTAATTTTGATTTAAAATATTCATTTCACAAATTTTATTGTACCTTGACATCATTTAATATTATGCGAACATGTTGACATATCTTCATCATTTCATGCAAAAAATGTTCAATTTAAAATACATAATTAAAATATACTTCAACAAAAATCCAAATAACACAAACCGATAAAATAACTTTCTGCAAGAGCTTAACAACAAATAAAATTATTAATAGGTGAATGTACAACAGAGAGTCAAACTCTTTATATTCTAACAGACACTCAAAACAAAACATGAACAATTTACAGCAGCAACTGCAGCACTTACTGTAAACAAGAAATCAACAATTTCATGTCTTTATAGGTGAACCGAGACAACTTGTGGCATTTTCAACATTCAGAAATTACAAATCATTACCCTTGAATTCAAAACTTACTGACTGAATAACAGTCACTTATATCAAAATTCGAGAGTACAGTTAACAAACTGAACCACATCAAAACTGTGACTAAACATTTAATTTTTTAAACTAGGACTCCTTTTAATTCTCGTTAAATCTTGACAGGTGTTGCACGCATGTTGTAAAAAAGCGAGTCTTACCTTGGATAAACTTGACAAACATGCTATTTCATTAGCACCAAAATATCAACTACACCGCCAAGTAATTCTAGCAAGAGGTTTGTCCAAGTTTGGCAGAGACTGACTAAGTTCTGTTGAAGTCTGTCCACTTTATTTTGAAAAGTACTGTATTTCTAAAACGGTGAATAGATTCTGATTTTGGAATGAACAAAGGTCCTCATTCAACTCCTTGTGTCAACAAGTACAACAATGGATGTTCAAGTCTAACATCCTGGTGCTCCACTAACTCATACCACTATTGTTTCACTCAGTAACTTCATTGCCTTCAGGTCATTACTTAGTATTACACCAAGGCACCTCATTGCCTTCAGGTCATAACTTAAGTATTGCACCAAGGTGCCAGATTGGCTTTAGGTCATCTGTACTTAAGCATTGCACCTAGTACCACACTGCGTTCAGGTCATTACTTAAGTACTGCACCAAGGTACCTCATTGCCTTCAAGTCATTACTTAAGTATTGCACCAAGCTACCTCATTACCTTCAGGTCATTACTTAAGTATTGCACCAAGGTACCTCATTACCTTCAGGTCATTACTTAAGTATTGCACCAAGGTACCAGATTGGCTTTAGGTCATCAGTACTTAAGCATTGCACCTAGTACCACACTGCTTTCAGGTCATTACTTAACAGGGAAAACAAACATTTTTTTAATATTAAGTTGTACAGAAATCCTTGTTATGTTGGGACATTTTCCCCATGTTCATAACTGTTCCATTAGCATGCACTCCTGCAGCAATGGCCCAGTAAGACCTGCATACTGACTTAGCATTCACATCCACTGAGCAAACACAATGACTGAAATAGATTGTGTTCAAGGTGTCTACCCAATGCAAGTAAATGGAGAATCATTATGTAGGGCTTCTGCAGGGCTGTTTATGTCACTTCCACCTATTGTTGCATGGATACTAAAAAACATGCCAGGAGCACTACAGGAAACATGGAAAAATACCTCTTTCAAGATAATCAAGGATCTATGTTTTTAGTAAACGTAAAACCAAAAACATTTGCTTTTCCTCAAGAATTAAGTCTAGGTATTCAACTGCCATCAGGACACCACTGGTAATGCATTGCCTTCAGGGCATTACTTTTTACACACAGGTGTCCCATTGCCTTCTGGTCACCACTGCGTGTGCAACCTGGTAACTCTATTGCCTTCAGGTTGTTACTTTAGTATTGCACCCAGGTGTCCCATTGCCTTCAGGTGACCACTGCACGAGTCACCTAGTAATTCCATTGCATCCAGGCCACTGTCATCAAGGCATTACAGCTTGGTGTTCCACTGACTCAGCTCATCCCCAAAAGGAGCGTCTCTGAAACAGAAAGAAATTAAGGTAAATTAAAAAATTCACAACACCAAATAAGATGAGACAGAATTTAAAAACAGACTCTTGCAAATACTCAAGGTTATACAGAATCTTAATAAACAACCTCAATTCTAAGTTATGTATCGATAAAACTATGCTTTGACAACCATTAAGTATATATTTTCTGAAAGAAAAAGATCAAGGATTCTAAAAATATTCTTACTACTGTATCTTTATTATTGTCATGTGGCTATGCTAAGTCAAATTTTCATGTGCAAGAAAGGTAAATTGATATTTCAAAGTAAAATAACCTCCCAGCTGATTAACATTTTTGAGACATAACGTAATGTTTTCATTTGAAAAAGTTTTTGTAAAATCGGCTGGGGAGTTATTTTGCTATAAAATATCAATGTACCTTTCTTGCACATGGAAATTTGACTTACAAAATGTGGTCACGTGACAATAATAGACACAGCAGTAAGAAGCATATTTTCAGAATCCTCAATCTTTCTCCTTTCAGAAAATATATAGTATTACTTGTAATGCTCGACAAACATTCTTTTTGATATTTAACTCAAGAGTTGAGGTCGTTTATTAAGCTCCTAGATAACCTTAACATGGTCTTCATTTAAGTTAATTGTCTCTTCACCTTTTACGCAAGTTGATGAAAAATCATTCATCACAAACATTTCTACCTCTGGTCAGCAGGCCATCTGTAGTTATTCTAAGCCTTTGCTGATTGTTCACTGCCAGCGGTCAATTTCTGTTTCCGGCTCCCTTTCTAATACTATTACTTACTCTGAGCCCATGACTGTAAGTCTCTTCCTCATTTTGGTATGTTGTTTATGCACCTGTTCCAGACTAACAACACACTTGAGGATCTCATTCAATGTCTCAAAGCAGGAGCGGGTATCCTCTATGGTGAAGTGGGAGTAATCCAGAGCAACGTCGCCTACGTATACTTCCTGGGCACCACACGCATCTATTGGTGACAACAACGATTACAGGGTTTATATGTTTGTCAACCATGCCTGGTTCCAAACCAGCAACCAAAGCAAGACAGATTCGTTATGCACACATAATGGATATTATTGTTTCATGTCCAAAGCCAAGTCGTACCACCGGCGTAACTCGACTGTAAAGGTCAACCTTAAAACTTTATAAAATTTTTTGCTTTTGACTCTTTCAAAATATCAGTTATTTTCTTTAGCCGTGGGGTAGATTTACGGTCCGTCCAAGGAAAAACATTTCAGTTATCCATAAATATTGGAAATTGTTTTGAAAACAGATTTTCACTGTTTGAGGGTAAATCTGTTTTTTTACAAATAATTGATGAAACATTCATCAAGACAGTTCCCGTTACCTTTTTCTGAAGTAAGCGCAAGTAAAGTTTCAGTTCATTGATGAGGTTCAATACTACTTAATATTTCAACTTCAAGACAGCGTAATTTGCTCTTGTGATGCATTCAATGAAATGTAGTAAAACATAGAATAACCATCATAATCACTCGCCTAGAAAAATTTACATCAAGAGCATCTCATGAAGACACAAAACTGTTCACTCATAAAAATATTACTTCAGCTACTTCCATTGCATTTAAAAAAAATAAATATTATATATGCTCATATGCGAAGAATTTTGCTCGTTTTCTCGTGAATATACTTTTGCTTGACACAACTCTCTGGTTTACATAAACAGTCAGTCACAAGTTTTCTAAACAAAACATTGGTGTGAGGCTCTGTGCGTGCAAGGTGGGGCCCAGCCGTGTTATGTGCAGAGTCCCATGCTTTAGCACAAGTCTACAGTAAAAAAATCCACACAACCCCTAGGTTAACAACTGCATCCAAAGTCACTACAATACATGCCCACCCATCCAGTAGTAAGGAAAATTTAACAGATTTTTGTCATAGAACCTATGTTCTCACTGGAGCACACAGCCCCTTTGAATGCACTCGTGCTATGTCTCCTGTGCTCATGCTAGCTTTCTGTGCTTTTGAGTGTGTGCATGGAAAATGTGAAGGGACTCTATTTGGGAATGACAACATGGCTGATTAGTGGAAAATTACTTTATACTGTGTCCTTCTCAACTAAAAAGACTAAATTAAAGAAAACTTTACCCTACTATAAGCAAAGTTCATACACCACAGCTGCCATTAAACTTTGTATTTTTTCATTGTTTTTAGAAAAGAACTTTACTACTGAAAACTAGAAAAATTGTATATTATTTTGGACAATACTTTTCACGTAAGATAAATGAATTAATGTATCTAAACTATAGATGACTGATAAATTATTACTACGGGATGATTTGAAACCCTTTTCTTAGCAAAACGGCATAAACATTGATTCAGCTGAAACTGACCTCGAGCTGAAGTCTTGTGTGACAGGAGGCAAAATTCTGCAATCTTCACTGCTATCATGCCCAAGTGTCAAATTGTTAGGAAAAATAAGCAACAAAGCATTCTAAGGTCAAAGGTCATTAAAACATATTTCCAACAATGACAGATTCCCATTATATAGTCCTGTGCAAACATTTCTAATGACATTTCCATGTATGTTTATCATAATAAGTCTGGCAAGCGAGAGAGTGTAGTCCTACAAGCATCAGGCACCTACCATCCCCTTCTCACACGTGGAAATTGGAAATGAAACAAGAGAAAAAATCGACAACACCTAGTAACTAAAACAAGTTAGTACTAAAGTTACTTAGAAGAAAACGAGGATAGAAAGACAACTACAAACTAACACCACGAGTAGTTGTTGACCTTAGAATCTTACCGATTGTTTTCCGAAGAGTAGCTGGTGAAAATTAAAAAAACGAAACATTGTATTAACAACAGTAGGTTCAGTGCAACATCAAAAATGTCTTAAAAATAGCAATTAAATTGACACTGAACCAAAATAGAAAGATGCCTTAAGTTTGCAAAACACTGCCAACAGGTAACAATACCGACACAATGCACTCTGGCACTTTCTGGGCTGAACTCGTATCATTGTACATTGTATTTTTCATAATAAAAATTGGTAACAGCACATGGCAAAAGCATAACAACTTCCGTACACATGACAGAAATGACACATACAAGTTGGGATATCACACATGATAAGTATTGTTGCATATAAGAATTCAATGGTTCTGGAGTATGGCATTTTGGCACATATTCAACAACAGGCAAGGGTCCAAATGGTCTCCAATACGGATACCAATCCTAATATTAACATCACATTTAGTACCTTAAGTAAATACAGGTCAACTCACCTGAAGTAAAACCGATACACTTCTGCTCACAAAGTAAACCCCTGTGTGATAATTCTTTTCCACCAAAAATAACTTCCAATTAATGCCCCCGAACAGTTAAAAGCCCGGGCTCACCTTGTTCCATACCAAAATTCGAGGTGTTTTCTGGTCATGATACACACCTGCTTAACCAGATGACTGCCTAATACCAGTTTGAATTAACGACCCTCGCATTACAGCTACAACTTTGAGTCTGAACTCGAAATTTAGAATTTTCACTCGAGATTGTAGCTCAAATTGAGAGGACACGAAGAACAAATTTGGACTAGAAATTTATTATTATAAACACTGATTTTGAGTTCATATTATAGAAAAATGGAAGATGCGTAAAAAGTTTAGGTCGATTTTAACACTAAACCTCAGGCTCCATAAGTGTCCCAAGTAAATTAGATTCCAGTGGGTTTCTTTGAATGAGACCAATAGCTCTGCAGTTGCTACACTCCTTTGAATGAGATCAATAGCTCTGCAGTTGCTTGGCTCCTTTGAATGAGACCAATAACACTGCAGTTGCTTGACTCCTTTGAATGAAACCAATAACACTGCAGTTGCTTGACTCCTTTGAATGAGACCAATAGCTCTGCAGGTTGCACGACTCCTTTGGATGAGACCAATAGCTCTGCAGTTGCTACACTCCTTTGAATGAGACCAATAGCTCTGCAGCTGCTTGGCTCCTTTGAATGAGACCAATAACACTGCAGTTGCTTGACTCCTTTGAATGAGACCAACAACTCTGCAGTTGCTAGACTCCTTTGGATGAGACCAATAGCTCTGCAGTTGCTACACTCCTTTGAATGAGACCAATAGCTCTGCAGTTGCTTGGCTCCTTTGAATGAGACCAATAACACTGCAGTTGCTTGACTCCTTTGAATGAGACCAACAACTCTGCAGTTGCTAGACTCCGTTGAATGAGACCAATAGCTCTGCAGTTGCTACACTCTTTTGAATGAGACCAATCACTTTGCAGTTGCTCGACCCCCTTGAAAGAGACCAATAACTCTGCAGTTGCTTGACTCCTTTGCATTGTCTGTAATAACACATTAAGTACAAGAAGTGCACCGGCTCACCTTGGTATCTCTCCAATTTCTCCATGTTTATCAAAAACTGGGAGTGGATCTTCTCCACCTCGTGGTCAGAGTCTATGTCAATCTTGATGTCAACCGGGACGCCACTGGGGACAGGGGTACACCCTGGTGCCAGCTCATCCTGGTTCTTACAGCTAAAAAGAAGGAGCAATGTTAATTAGTGCTCACATGACAAGCAGAACATACAATCATGGAATATGGTGAAATCTCACCCATTTTGGACAAAATATATCGCAAAAATTGACCTTTTTCATTTTTCAAGAGCTTCAAAGCATTTGAACTGTCGGAATTTTTCAAAATAACCGTTAGATAGCAGCCATGTTACACAACTGGAAAACAGCAAAGCATTGACTTGGAAAATAATAAAACTGAGATTTTACCTTAATATAGCTGTGCTATACAAAAGCTTATCTGCTTTGCTCATTTTCAAACTTTGACAATGACTCTACAAGACTCAAACACTCTATCAACATGCTGTAAAAATACAGCGGAACACTGACATTGATAGACCAACTGCGCAACAACCAAGGAATCATGCAACTGAATGATATGTCACATATTAAGTGAGAGACACTCTTCCAGAAATTAGCCTAGTTCTCTGTAATCAAGCTGCTTTGGAGGCACATTTGCTTCTTCCGGAATTTCTTTTGCAAAGTCAACTTGTCTTAATTTGCACAATATGCTCTTCAATATAAATTGCACTCAGTACAAGTCAAAAACAATGCATGCACTCTTCAACATTAATTGTGCCGAGTACACACCACAAATAATGCCCATTAACGAAGGCCGCTGGATGATAGGTCTTCAACTTGTTTTTGTTAGTGTTACAGATTTTGGCCAACAGGCGGAGCCACTCTTGTTCCTCCACGCAGTTATTGGCTTGGGCGTAGAGGATACGCTCCGGTTGGACTATCTGGAACATCTAAAACAAAATGGAGGAGGAAAATATAGACAGTGCAAATTAAACTGATATAATTTTTCAGAACAACCAGTGAACTGCATAGAAGTCATATGAATACCAAAAACTATCACATTATCACAAGTCACGGAGCCATGAATATTACTAACTGTAAAAATTCTCCAATTTGGGACAGTCTACAGAATCTGTAACATGGAAAATCCATAATATTCAATATTCTTCATTCTGGAATTTGGGACAAGAGCAATCCTGGCATTCACCACATTTCTCAAACAATGTGTTTTCAGTCTACAGAGCGGGTGATTTTTGAATATGAGGCAGACAATGCAGCTAGAATTTGGGACAAGCTACAGCCTTGATCAAAGTAATTAATTTATCACTACCCCAAATTGGAGAACTTTCACAGTAAACAATGCAACAGTCAAGAGTTATCTGATAGACAAGCTACAAAGCTTTATGCTAAATGACCCTGGAGCATATAAATAACAGCAGGAAGAGATAACCAGGAAGGGACAACTAGCTAAACCGCCGTTTTTGGCCTCCTTCCCCGGACTAATTTTAGGACTTAAGTTTCGTTTAAAAGGAAACAGATGATTTCATCAGAGAGATTAAAGCTTTTTCTGCAGAATGATATCAAAAAATCTCACTTTGCAACCTTAAACAGTGGTGTAATTGTACTTTGAAAATATCGACTTCAGCGCACGCAATCGCAATTTCCCACACGCAGTCACGGGTATTTAAGCTTTTCCGTCGATGTATAGATGGCGCAGTAGTCAAGTACTCCCTCATTTGCATATCAAATTTGCATGTGGGAGTTCTGAGACTCTCGTAAGTTTAGTTGTTGTCGAGCGCTTGAGTGGATAAAGCGGTGACCTCCCGCTGAGATCACGCGCTGATGAAGATACCACAGCTAACTCGATCGCTTCGCAATCAGGAGGTGAAAACACTCCCATGACCGCAGTTCTAAATTCCAGTTAAGCAAGCCCTATTTCAAGGAGCGGACTTTGAATTGTTTTCATCCCCTTACAGTGGGTTGCAGAGAGGTTTAGAACTAGGTCAACATCGAACTTTCTGAGGCTGGCTATCGTGTTGACAAAAGTTTGAAGTGTCAGAACCATAGACTGAGCGCGCGAAAGATCTATGATTCCTGTTCTAATCCAGTTGACGAAAAAATTGCTATCGTCATAAAGAACGACCGTGGGAAATTTATTTTGAGGTGGGAACCTGTATCCAAGAATAAATATTAATATGGACAGCACACAAACGCAAAAGTTTGAAAGCTTCTAATTGTGTCTATACCATGCATTTTTCATTAATTTATTATTCACGGTTTCGCTCCTGGTCTTCAAAGAAAGCAATCTTTAAAGCTTCCTTTCTCTCCGTGTACTCCTCGATATCCTTCCCGTCGCATTCATCTATGACTTCAGTCAGATTCTCAACGGAAAATTTAACGTCTTTAATAAAGGATAGCTCAACACTGGGTTTTCTCAAGCTCAACTGTCAAATCATTGCTAGTTGTACTCTGTAATATCTCACCCTCCGCGTTTCGTTTTTTTGGGAGGTTGCGGTGTCGTGAAACAACACCGTCGAGTGAGAGAAGTTGCACCGGATAATTGGAATTGGTTGAAGTACTTTCCTTTAGAGTGCCCCGACTGCCGTTTTCTTGGCAAGTCACCTTGCCTTCCTAATTTTTTCTGGGCATTTAAGACATCGGCCTTCTGCGGTAATCAACCTTTTATCTCCTATAGAAATGTTACGCCTAATTTTCTACCATTTTAGCACACTTTGTGGCTCTCAAGCATATCCCGGGCCTGCTGTAAGTCTAACGTTAGATATTTCGGCAAAAATCGCACACAGCT
>NMRA01000416.1:10540-99630 GCA_002633005.1 Phoronis australis | reverse complement strand
GCATATGTTAGTGACATCTGTTGGTTCAAAAAAGAGGCTCATGCCCGAGTACATGCCTGGGAAGAAGCATCTTTTGGAAGGGTAAACATGTCACGTTCAAAGCATCCCAGTGCCAGTAATATGCAGTCTTTGAGGACCAAAGTGGTGTCATTTTATAGCTAAAGAGTTAATCTTTCAAAAATAATGCTTGGATTCTAGATAACTTGAACATTTACTTTTGAAATCACGTTTGAAATCACGTTAAAATGCGCTAAAACAGTTGTCCCTTCCTGGTTATCTCTTCCTGATAACAGGGATAAAAATACTATTTCTAGTTTTTCAGGTTCCATTAATGTTAAAATTTGACCAACTTAGGACACAATAAGGCTGACAGGGGACTGTATTTCCTACTTTTTCCTTAGATGATGCATCATACCAAAATAATGATTTGCTACATTCAAGTTCTGTACCATAGCTACCAACACAAATTGTAGACATTGACAACAATATTAGAACCGCTTGGAAAATGAACTAAGAAAGTTCAACTTTTAGACATTACTTTTATCTAAAATTGGTGTGATTAACCGCAGTTTCATAACCCAGGAATGTGAAACTATTCCTTCCCCAGCAACACCGTGTACAGTAATAACAGTTTAAAAAATTACATTGACTTTAAGCTATATAGAATGCTGCATTGGCAATATGACTGTCACCCTGAGAAATCACATTACACTAAATGGCAAGGTCAAATGTTTTCGTCAATTCTGCGATACATCATGAACAACTGAGTCATGAACCGAAGCAACTTAACTTGTTTCCTAGGGTTATTCTGCAAACAGAATGGAGCTCAGAGGTGTAATTTTTGTCTCAGTAAGCTGCTTCATTCTTAACTTTGTTTCGAAGTTGGCCGTTTTTGATCTAGCAATGGCACTTAGTACAACTTTAAAAGAAACATATCACAACAGGAACAGGTCAGTCACACATTGAAAGTAACATAATACTGCAGTTCAGAGACGTCTCAACTTTATATTATAAACATAATCTACTAAGACTAGCATTTCCACAACTTTGAAGCCTTGAGAATAGCTTACATATTTCATTTTGAAAGAGTCTTCCTGCAGGGGTGCCACAGCCAGTATGTCATCTAGAGGGATTTCACACAGTGGTTCTTGACCTGCAGTTAAACGAGCATGTCTCAAGAATGAGCACAGTCACACAAGGCTACTAAATCCTCCGTCAAACTACAAACGACACCATTTAAGTTGCTACAAAACACATTCTGGTGTCAAAGTTTACTTTCTTCACAAATGTGTCTGCTCTGTCTTAACTTTTGATTGATTTATAACTGGTTGTAAGAAAATGCCTCGAATACCTGATGGTCACACTGCTTCAGTAGCTCAAAGTAACCCACAATGACAAGCAAATTCAGGACGCTGGTCTCAAGTAACACTGACCTACCACTTCTTGTCAAACCCAGAAATCATTTCCAATCTTGACAAAGGAACAGGATTACAATGGTGTGGCCTAAATCAACATGTTGTTTTTGATAGAAGGTATCAATTAATTGAAACTGAACCATCAGAAAAACAATCGTGACACCACTTTTCAATGCTTAATAATAGACGCATTGTGTGTTCCACTAACTTCAACACAATGGGGAATCAGGTTATCACCCAGTAACAAAAGAGTGAGGAGGATCTTCTAAACCAAAACAATTACACAGTTAGAGCTAAACTCCTTTCTGTTTGTGGCAATACATTGACAGGATCCTGGATAAAATGCTTTAAAACACATTTTGAAAAACTATCCACATGACACAACTTCAAGGGATTGGTGGACTGACTATTCCTCAATAGCATAACAGTCAACTTAGACCTCTTACTCAACAAAAGCTACTGTACACGCATACTATGATGAAATCTCACCAATTTGAACACAATGGGGCAGACACGTAAAAAATATTTTTGAATTATTTTCATAACAGATAGGTAGCACCAAATAAATGCTACATATTAATCTAAACCCTAGCTACCTTTTGAAAAGTTGTAGGCATTAACAACTAAGTCAGAAACCTTATTTGAAAAATGAAAAAGATCAAATATGGTATTTACTGGTATTCTAATCCGTAATTTGTGAGATTTTACAGTTATCAAAATATTAGAGCCCTGCTTTTACCTTTTTCTTTGGCATACGTTAGCGACTGGTTGGTGACACAGAAGTATCTTCTTTTGAAGTTCTTCACGCCAAACTTCCTCCTGCCCTGAGCTCGCTTGGTCAGCATGCTGCAACACAGAGGAGACCCATCATCACAGCTAACATAGGAGACATTTCACCACAGCTTACAGAGGAGACACATCATCACAGCTAACATAGGAGGCATTTCAAGACAGGTTACAGAGGAGACACATCATCACAGCTAACATAGGAGGCATTTCACCACAGGTTACAGAGGAGACACGTCATCACAGCAAACATAGGAGGCATTTCACCACAGCTTACAGAGGAGACACGTCATCACAGCTACAAACTGTGCTGAAGATGATTTCTGAATTGCGTACTATTGTCCATCAGTTAACGGAGAACTCAGACATTAGCTGAGGACATGTATTTGGCAGATGGGGCATAAGTTGAGTCCAAATAGACACGTTTATAGGGTTTTTTCTTACGCATTTGAAATTCCTGATAGAGGGCGCTCATAACTGGCAGCCATAACAGAGTTACTCCTGGAGTCAAAGGATATAATTATACATTTGGGCACAGAATCAGGAATATTTCCCAGGAACTTATCCTCAATAATATTGACAGGAACTATTTCGTTTCAAAAGATACTGAAAATTTGGTAGTCAAGATTTCCGGGACCATTTCCAATATAACATGGGAAAGTAGTAGGGTTGAACCATTAACATTTTAATTTCCAATTATGCGCCATGAGCATATTTTTGAAAATGTTATTGGGTATAATGTCAAATGAATGTGTATTTAGTTGAGCTTGCATTTATATACAAAAACATATACATATACATTATACATTATATACATATGTTAGGTTCCAGGACCACTCTTCACATATCAGATCATTCAAGGGAAAGTTTCTTCTAATTTAAAAGTTACTTAAAAACTACATGTTGGTTACCTGATCCTACAAATTAGGAGTCCAGATTAGCGTTTATAAAGTGCATTTCACCATTCTCATATGTAGACAGTAAGACGGAAGGAAATACAGCCAATTAGCCTTATCTAAGTGCCACAGAAGAAGAGGGTGTGTGAAATGGGAGATATATGTTCTTAACTTCACCATATTGAATACACGATACATAACACACACCAAAACTCCTTACGACTCATGTAATATCCAATTTATAGCACAAACACACATTTCATCGCCCGCTCAGTTGATCATGCATTGAAACCTTAACTGTTTAAAGCATGACAAGCAGTTATCACAAAGTGACTGAACGGTACCCCATCCCCTAAGATAGTACAAACCAAAATTTACTGAAAATTTATTTTGTACAAACCAAGTTAACAACAATCTATTTACACCTTTTTAAAATAAGCAATCAACATAATTCCTCAAATTTTCACAATGCGAAAGTCTTGCATCGAAAAAAATGATTTTTCATTCGCTGTGTGATGTGATAGAGCTCCAAGATTTCTTGCAGTGACCATGAAAATGACCTCAAGGTCACCAAACTCGACAAGTCTCAAGAAATTTCCAGTATACACCATTGTTCAAACTGCAAAGCTTCCAATTCAAGATGTCCCATCACCGGCATTTTCTAAATCAAACTTTTTTGTTTCTCATTACGACTTTGAAACTGAGGACAAGATCATCAAATTCAGATGACCCACATGCATCTTGGTGCAAACTGTGAACAAATAAAGCTACCTTCTTGAAAACGCACAGCAACATTTTTTAAATTGAAATCTCGTCATCATTATTGCGCACAATGACCCACCATTATTTTTCCATCCGACTGAAAGTTGACAACAAACTTTCGTCAAGCAGACGTTACGCTAGGCATTAGGACCTTACATCCCATTAATTTGTGCCATGTTAAAGGATAATACTCCAAACTTACTCTAACTTGGAATATTGTAGTATTAACATTCCGTATTGTAGGAACGCAAGAATCCCAAAGATTTTGCAGAACAAGGACTGCCTCATCAGTCTTGTAACTCACCCTTCTTTAAGGATTACTGGAGCCTCTATTTGATGTGGATGGATTCGTACCGTGCAGGAGACTATATCTAAAAACTAGTAAATAATACACAAAGTCAATCAAGAGTCATAGAACAACAGTTGACTTGACACGAGGTATGACAACAACATGCCAAGAATGGACGTCTGCCCAACACCAATGTTGGTGACGGATTAATTTTAAAGAATTCTGGTTGAAAACTAACTTTGACTGGTTGTGTCTTTATAAGGAATTTAACGTAAAACAGCATATTGATTGAATAGAAATATGTTGAAGATTCAAACCAGCAACCAATTTAGTCGCTGCTAGCCTACTTGTTAAGATCAGGACCAAGCTCAATGAAAAGGGAGTACTTCAAAAGAGAACTGAGCAAAAACTTTGCTGATACTCAAGGGAACAAGAGCTTGTCAATACAAAGACTCAAACATGCCATCTTGCAACTGAGTACCAAATGCTTCACCACGTGTCACAGAGCATCTCTTATTAAGTTACAACTATGAAGCCATGGTCACATGTCTGTATGAGAGATTCACAGCTGAGCACGACTTTCTTCGACTAATGACCTTACCATCCTGAGAGCATCGATGTGTACAGAGTCGGTGAACTGGCTGAACACTGGCATCATGTAGTCTTCTTTGAATGAAAAGCCAGGCTGAAACAAGGAACAGAAGGTAAGAACACCAACAGGAACTTTAAGAGGAACTTCACTGTGTGGAGCTGTCAATATAGAATCCTGTTTTGGTAAGGCATGCAACGACACAGATTTTATGAGAGTGTAAATGCTGCTAATTCCATTTTCATTTTAGCCAGCTTAACAAAGCAAAATGCAACAAAAAATGAAGCGCTTTGGGATTTCAAAACATTACCACACTTATCTGATGGGAAATAATATTTATGAGATCGATTTTGTGAGCAAGTGGATTATTCATTCTCTGCTTTTTTGACAGCAAAATACTGAGGAAATGTGTAATTTTAGGGAAAAAAGACAGAAAAAATAGCATAACCAGATAGGTGGAACTGGTAAATACTTTCAAGAAAGTCTTGGAGATGTCCTCTACGTCACATGTTTGCTGAAGAGTGAGGTATTGGAAAGAAAATCAGAGGTCTTGATTGAATTTCATAAAAAAATTACACACCGAAAAAATACTGAAGGAAGGATATTTTGGCGAATGACAGTAAGGGAGAAGCATGTACAAACTATAAGACTATATTTCAATGGATCATCAGCAATGACAAAAATACACACAAGACACTCAACAATAATTTGTAGCACATAAAATATGACACATTTGAAGTAAACAGAATTGCTCAATACAAAAGGACTACATGCATTACTAATCAACTCTTCACTGAGTGGTTTCAGTTACCAAATGAGTATCATTTCAAGCCTCAGTGAAATACAAAACAAGTAAGTTACTTAATTTATACCTTCCTGGTTCCAACGAGATTTCCGAGACTTTGGATTGTCTTAGAAATAAGAGTGAGCTTGCGGTGGGTGTTGACATCCTGATAAATAAACGAAAGGAAAGAAATAATGTGTTGTTACAAATCAGCACATTGACATCTTGTATGAGTACATGTCATATGTTGGTCACATCACATGACCTGTACAGCCATATGTTGGTCACATCACATGACCTGTAGGGCCATATGTTGGTCACATCACATGACCTGTAGTGCCATATGATGGTCATATCACATGACCTGTAGTGCCATATGATGGTCATATCACATGACCTGTACTGCCATATTTTGGTCACATCAAATGACCTGTACTGCGATATGTTGGTCACATCACATGGCCTGTAGAGTCATATGTTGGTCACATCACATGACCTGTGCTGCCATATGTTGGTCACATCACATGACCTGTAGTGTATGAAGACTAGTAATTCTTACATAAGGTTATGTAGGACCCCTGAAAATGTCCAAGTTTGGTCAACTTTGGTACATCAACTAGCTGATCAGATTCACATGAAACTTAGTACAATCCTTTATGCACTGTTCTCAATGTGTTGTTAGGAATTATTTTAAAACGTTCCACTGTTGTATGAGGGCTATCAAAAATAGGACTTATAAAATTTTTGTGAAAATCTTTAAAATTGCATAAATGATAAAAATCAAATAATTTAGAAAATTGCAACATACAGCATTTTTGAGATTTTATCTTCAACATTCATATCATTCAAAACTTGCTCCTGTTAATGTTTTGCTATCAATATACCTACCTCACTTTTTTACTAATTAATTTAACTAAAGAGTATGATCTAGGACCTAATTAGTGGCAGATTGGTACGAAGTCAAAAATTGAATTCTATGGAATTTCTACTTTCAGAAAATTATACTTTCATGGAGTAAATTCTATAGTTTTGTAGATATTTGGCCAAATGAATTTTCTAGTCAACAAGGTCCTACATAACTACTGGGTATAATTTTCAGATTACCTCAACCAAAATAGTCTCCTAATAACTTGTGAATCATCAAGATAAACTCTAACTCACAGGGACCGTTGTCCTTAACTGGAACAACCTCGGGCCGAGGATGGCTGGTGCAAAGAATCTGAGGAACACAAAACCGCTGACGACCAGGTAACACACCTCTTTATTGTCTGGAGGTAAACAAAACTATTTAGCATAGCAACAGTCTGAGTAGGAATCAATACAAGTAATACAGCAATCTCTAGCATACAGAGAAGAGATTTGACACATTCAACAGTTTTGTTGTTTCCTTTCTAGGAAATGAAACAATGCTATAACTTGGACATTAAACATGGCATAACGTTAAAAATGGCACTACGTAGGATGTAAACAGAGGAGGCCTAGAGGGCAAGTGTCCACTTCCTTTACTCAAGGTTGTGGGTTCCAGTTCCACTGGGGCATACTGCTGGACCCTTGAGTCAGGTCTCTAACTCCTCAACTCAGTTTTAACTATATATTAATATTATAATAGTTACCGGTGATTAATGTAATAGGCCCACCTGAGCCACCTTCACACGTCTGGTACGTGTACCAGACCTCCAGCAATTATTATCTTTATAGGATATAAAAAGCATTATAACAACATTTAGGATATAAAAAATAAATTAAAGCAGCCACATGGAACCACAACCAGATCACATGCTTTAATTTGCTTTCATCACTTTGCGATTGTCTTACCAGGAAAATGCTTCTTAGCTGCCTTCTTCATGACAGTGAACACCTCACACATAGGTGTGGGACAGAGAAGACCCGAGTTGACGACCGCGTGGAATATACGCTCCACATACTCAATCAGCTTCGACTGAAATAACATGGGAAATATTCACCTTATTAGGCAAGTAAAAAAATGATTTGTCAAATTTCTTCACAAATGCTCACAGACATTTTACTTTATTCATTTAATTGAAGCATGGTAGTGAGCTCATTTGAAAGATGTAATTAAGAAGAAGTACAATATTGGAAGATTTGTAGATTGAATAATTACTAAATCATATTACATTAATTCAATAACATAATCCCATAATCTAAACAATTTTAATGCTTTCAATTATCATTGATGCCATCAACTTTTCTATATTTGACCATGTTCTCTTGACATTTCCTATTCATAAATTTCCAGTTTTCATCAAAACTTAACCAAAACCAGATGTCTTCAACTTGATATCTTCACTTCTTTTATAAATGCATAACTTGAACGATGAAAAGCTACCAAAAAAATTGAGCTCTCACAACAGGCGAAGTCTGAAAGTTCTACACGATTTTTGCAACACACACTACATACCGTATTCGCTTGCAAGTCTTCACCCTCTTTCAGTTTGGCCGGATCGACCTCGCAGGACTGGTCATCATCAAATATGTCATCTATGACAGCCTTTAGAGTATCGTGGAGGTAGGGTATACCCACTAACTTCATCAACTCATCTGTACATTTACTGGTCAGAGTATTGCCACGGAATATAGTGTTGGGATCACTAAAACAATTGAGGGACTGTTTTCAAACACTAAGTGCTTACACTGTGCTGAGTTGCTGTAGAAAACGCAAGTATTTTGTCAATGTGAACAAAAAAGACTACTAAAAGAACTTCCATTGGCTGGTAGAGCACATGAATTAGAAAGTTCTGGTAACACAGCCGACATACATAAAAGCCCAACTTCAACGGAGTTTTGTTATATTTTAGATGAATTGGGCTAACTAGGTAGTCCTAGCTAACCTTTAGCAAAATAAGAAAACGAGAGTTTAATCATTCAAATGAAGGCCCATCAAATGAAGGTGAAGTTGCCCTTTCTTGCCATATTGTGTCACCGTGAGAACCCAGGACAAAAATAAATGGCCGATAACAGTTGTATTGAATAGGGGGCTGAATGTATCACCATTGCGTGCGGTGTTATTCACAGCTGCTTGAATTAAAAAGCGATTCTTGGGGTGACGTAGACAAGAGCAAGCCATTTGGCAATTTATGGCACTGGTGGGATTAGAGCAAGCTGTTAACATACCCTTGAAACCAAATGCGTTACTGTTCAAGATAGGCTTTAAGATACCTTTACCATATTTGTTTTGAAACTCCATGACATGACAACAAATTGACCAGCAGGTGGTTAAATTGATTCCCTGCTGCTTTTCTCCAAAACAATCCTTAGAGAACCAGCGAGAAATCGATTCATCTGATGTCCATGGTCAGAGCGTCACCTGCCAGTCAATTTGTGACCAATAAATTTCCAGACTAAACTTTCCAGGTATTATATTTATTTTGGGTGTGAAACCAGAACTTCATCATTAATCTACATGGCACAGTGCTTTTCTCCAGCACTACATCACAGATCTGAGTGGCCATGGGTAGATAACTCACATCAGATCATTTTCAATTCAAAATTGGCTCTTGAAAACATCAAGCCATTTTAACGCTTTGTATTTTTATATTTTTAACTTGCTGGTCCAGATAATCACAAAAACATGTGGTTAGCACACAGATGCTAATTTTTATTAAAGAATGCTGTTTCTTCATACTTTTCTTAAATAGTAAATTAAATTTTTACATTTCAACCTTTACATCTCAGCACTATTTAAGGACTGACTTTAAAAAGCTCAACTGCACAAGACAAAAGTGTACTTTTAAAACAAAATACACTGAACAAGTTTCAAGCAATGCATTTCAGTGGACAAATTTCCAGGCCACAACACCAAAAATTCCAATTACACTTAATAATTAGTGAATTTCAACTTTAGACAATCTTGTTCCTAAGGAGACGAGACTGGACTCACATGGCTTTTGAGATTTCCCAATTGGCTAGTGCTTCGATGAACGGGACTAACTTTCCGTGGTGAAGAAACAACTTAATTAATGGCAAAGCAATGTCCTGCTTGTGCTCGGCCACCTCCCCGAGAATGTAGGCAGCACTTGACGTGATTGGCTGAAAACGATACAGTTAGAGACAATAGAGCATATGATAGACTAAAAATGACATATTGAGACGTCACTCAACAACAAACAACTGGAGCGCAGCAGCAATAGGCAGAGCCATATGAACTAGACTGTAGTAATACCTGAACAAATGTCCAACATATTTTGCAGATAAAATTGGATAACGAAATCGCATGGAGTGGACGCCTCTTCTGAAACATCACTCAGTAGGTCAACTAATTCTGCCTAAATTAACTTGAGCTCATCTTGAGTAAAAACTGCAGAACAAAGTAAAGCATCCATTTTGAGACAACGATCCGTGACTGCAAATTCAAAAAAAACGTTGATGACAGTTTTAAAACCACAATGTGTACTTTAATGGAAATAATGCAGCCTGGGGGTGCTATGTACACATCCTAAAAGCATTTAATACAACTTGATTTACTACTTTCAGTAAAATTTCTCTGAACTGAATAGAATGACAGAGCAATGAGCAAATGAGCGATGAAAAATTTAGACAAAAATTCATGAACTTTGAATTAAATACTCAGACAAGTTTTA
This sequence comes from Phoronis australis, assembly GCA_002633005.1. NCBI lineage: Eukaryota > Metazoa > Phoronida > Phoronidae > Phoronis > Phoronis australis. Next base: position 89,511 of record NMRA01000416.1, on the reverse strand, counting down.
GAAATCAAACTCAGCCCAATGGATCATTTCAATTTTCACTTGTTTAGGGACATCAAGCAATCATGGTAATATTAGATTATTGAGCATTCCTAAAAGCAATTATCTACCATCAGCTTTTAAAACTGACCTGAACTCAGAGAAACTAATTTGAAATTTTTAATCTGTTGGACTTTCTGATTAAAAAAAAAACTAGAAACTGTTAGCATATGACGATGAATGCGAAATCGCAATCAGCTTGTTTGCAGTTAGTTGAAAGTTTCATAATTCAATGATTATTTTAATCATAAAGCTAAGCCAATTTGGGCAAAGGTTCAATCCATGAAAAGGCATTTATAATACAAAAGGTTTGGGGTCATGAATACTACAGTGTTAGTCATACATTGCTAAGCCATCAATGGCAGGAGCACCTACTTATTCCTAGCTTATTGAACACAGCAAGTAATGGTGAACAAGAGAGCACCATCTCAAAACAACATGACGCTCACTGTAGAGTAAGGCAAAAGATTCCTCACTTTATTATAGCACGATTTCTGTTAACAACAACAAGGACTAGACTTACTGTAGCATTCACCGTGTTGAGCAAGAGATTCCTGAGATCGTTGTAGAAGTGAGACTCAAAGATGTGATCGGTGGAATAGGTGATGTTCAGCCGCAAAGAGCCGAGAAGGGATGGGTCATGGTCGATGGAGAAAGAGTCACCACCACGTCCCTGGAGAAAGTACCTGTAAATGTCACCTGACAAGTGAATACATGCGATCAACAGCAGCAGTTGTAGCTTAATGGCAAACCAGCAGCTGTAACTTCAGACTTTGTGCTTATACATCACTATTACAGAGGTGAAACAATTCATTTAAATTAATGCCTGTAATGGAAGCAAATACATGACATATTCCGAAGCACATGAGAATTTTTGGAATCATTAATGAGCAGCAGTCAAAAGTCACAATCAACTGTTTTTGCAATTCAGTAATATTGGCACCAAACAGACACTAAAGGAACAAAAACTTTAACAGTGCGTAAATTATGCGGCCTTTGCGAGTGCCTGCTAGATTTTGAATTTTTGCTAGAAATTTATTCAGGTTGCAAGAGGAGAACTAGTGGTTTGCAAAATTTTGATTGCTGACAAGACAGAAGCCTTACCATGCATTGTGCGTGGACATTGTGTCAATGTCTTTAAGTCGAATCTTAACCTCGCCCAGAAAAGCACCAGGAAACATGCTGCCGAGTACCTCACGTGACATCCTGGAGTCATCATGCCATAAGGAGATGCTGACAAATAAATAAATGAACAGATTTTATTACGGTACGTCAAACACAAAGTTGGTCATTCAAATACAATGAAATCCCGAGAATCTGTGCATTTCACCATCCATGGTACATCATGAATCACTTGGGATGAACACAAGAGTAATCTCCAGTTTGGTTAACATGAATTCGTGTCAGACCGATGATATTAAATGATCATCATTCATACAATTACTCATACAAATCTTTTATCGTTGGTCAGTGATAAGAAAACGTCATAAATCAGCAATATTGGTGGTAAACCTTGATAATATTACATCCACCACTCATATCTTCCTAACATGTCATTCATATCAATTCAACAAAGTTGATCAACCGAAATTGCCCGTCACAAAATGTCCCACAATCCCATAACTCTTGAAATACACCCATTTTAATACCTAACTAAAAGTGGCCCAATTTAATACCCGGCTCAAAAAGTGACCCATTTCGTCACCTCACAGTTCACACCTAAACATTCTCTTACATAAAAGCTGAGAATTCTTGCAGGATAACGTTTTTGTAAAAATCCAACCCATAGTGACCCAGATAAAAGGTTTGTTGTTAACAGTACTAGACTTGACAATACTACACGTTTTGAATTAGTGAAAAAGACCTCCGTCAATGTCAACACCGACATAAACTATACTCATTTTGACACAAAAATCAGCAAAACCTACCTGCCCAATGGGGGCACCCATAAACCCATATTCTAACAAAGTTTACACAGCATTGGAAGAAAGATAAACCTTCTTGAACAACATCCTGTAAAGCTGAAATGTGTAAACATTTCAGTTTGTGTAGAAACAATTTTACCACACAGCATGCTCTGTCTCAATGTCATTTACCTTAACTGAGCATCTGACATGTCTTCTACAAAATACATGTTCCTGTCATGGTTCTGGCCTTGCTTTTCAAACTGGAACAAAAATTACTGTTGGCTATGAATTTAACCCACAATGACCAATGATTTTGTTTAGTTAAAAATATATATACCACGACTGAGCCAAACGCTAAGCAAATCAATCGACACTACGACCACAGATACAAGTATTAAGCTCATGATCTATATTTTGCTTTTAATAAAAGCATCCTCAAAAAAACGTGTTAACAACTGTGAAAACATTAGAGAGCAAAATATAGTGAACAGGCGTGCACTCCACAGACATAATTTCTTGCAAGAGGGGCAAGAATTTGAAGACTTCATGAGGTAAAGCCACGTATTAGAAGCAAAGCAAATGATCATAGTAGCTTACTTAGTGAGCAAAATTCTCAGGCTGCTAAACGAAAACTGAGAGGGCGCCAAACTTTGTTGGCAAAAAATGAAATAAACGAGGTACTTGAACTGCAAAGTCAGTGAATTTATCAAATGTCTACTGGTGCATCGGCGCTCACCCAGGCGGCAATTTTTTGTAGTTGTTTAGTAACGTATTGCATGTTCAGTGATGTCCAATTTAGCCTCTGGGACAATATCCCGCACACAGGTTCACCTCCCCAGGCAGATGAACATGATGAGTCCATTCCTATTTCTGACTTCCATCTATTTACTTCTTGTGGAATTTCGAGTATGTGCTTGAATGTGGCGTGGTGACTTTGTGGCAATTACCTGGTATATTTTCCAGGTCACTAAACAAAATCAGAGGTTGTCAAATTGAGCTCTATCTAAATCCCCTGTATCAATATTCACATATCTCCCAAGACTCACATCAAAAAAGAATGTCTCATCATATTGTGGACTAGTCGTTTTCCGTCGGACAACCGTACGTTTGACTTCCTTTAGCTTAGACTTGCCATAGGTCAGAGTAACCACACTGTAGGGATTGCATGACCCGTTGACCACTGCCAGGTCGCTGCACTCCAGTACGCGCACTGCCATTCGCTGCTGTGTAAATGTTGTGAATTCTGAACTAAGGAATTCATTGAAGCGGACCTCAATGTGCACTTTGCCCTGCCAAAGGGAAGGAAATTTAACATGAAAAGCACACACAGATAAATGACACAGCAGTGAGTTAAAAGTTTTCCAATAGTTCTCAGCCTTGGTCCCCGGTGAACTGTTGGAGCAAAAATGATAATTTTTGATAATATTGGGTTACCAAAATCCTAACTATAAATCTAAAACTTTGTGGCATAATACATTAATTTCACTGGCATATTCACTGAATATTTTCAGTAAAACTAGACCAGAATTCTTTGCAGTCTAACCTCTCGAGACTACTACTGATACAAATATGTTATACAAAAACCTAACAGAGTTTTTTGAAAGCCTTCATTTTCCTATTAATTGTAACCATCTGCTTGTGGCTTCAGCTCAACATAATTTGTGGTACATTGGAGTTTAATGGCTTCTGAGCCATTTCAGACACTTCTTATAGCATTTTTCTTCATCAATATTTAAGCAGACTATACTTCCATTAATACATCACAATAAATGATCATTTTCAACAACCCAATTCTCCGTTTTATCTTTGCAAACGAAGCTCTACTAACACACAGTCTACGTTTATCAGAGGACATATGCTGAACATAGATGAAAGATTGTCAAAGTGCACATTTGTAAAACTATCAGAGAGCCAAATATATTCTACACTTAGGCATACCAATACAAATTCCAGTTACCAGAATAGCAACCAGACTTTGTCAAAGTAAAAGTATGTATCAGTTCCAATGTGCACTCAAACTTGTACACGATTGTGTCTCATCTAGTTTACTTTAATCTTTTTAATTCTAGGTCTGTAATGATCAGTATCTCATTTTCTATAATTCGCAATCTAATGCTTTGGCATTTTAATTGCTTAAAGGGGTTTTGTGCTGCTGCTTAGATGTCCATGCTGAATTCTAAACTAAAGTGCTCAATGCTTTTTTCATGTTATTGTTAGTAACATGAATGGAGTCCTATTACTGTAAGGAATATTGAGAGACCAATTTTATGAGCTTTTTGTCAAAAAATAAATATCCACAATTTGTCACTCATAACATTTCTTCAGACCCATTATTTACATGGCAAATACGCACCAAGTTGTTGGGATTCCAATAATTTCAGTTGCGTCACCTTTCAATTTTCAACAATTGCAGTTTTCAGATTTCAATTAAGTGTGTTGGTTAATTTACATGAAATTTTGCACATTTACCTTCATGGTATATGACCAAAGAAATACTATCTCAGATTTTGACGATCCTTTGAACAACAAAGATATGCATCATCACAAAATTGAAGACATGTGTTTTAAAATGAGACTTTCATGGCTGGTACTCTCTGTTGTGTCATGGCATATCAGCAATCTGAGACATGGAACAGGATACCATTGCATTGACAGTAAAAAATACCTCAAACACAAAGTCTTACAGTTTATGTTTTTTAGAAATTCGTGCCCAAAGTAAAAATTGATGTCAGGTGATTATAAGCAATCCTTTGACATTTTAGGCATAAATTAAAATCGTTCAAGTAAGATTAAAAAATTAGCCGGTGGACAATCAGTTAAAAAGTAATTTGGTGAAACATGAAAGGTTTTGACAGACATTGACAATTACCTACTAGTAAGTAGTCGACAAATGCACTTGCGCATAAAAATGCAAAACAAACATCACCCGTGGTCACCATGTACTTTCGCAGCATTTTGAAATTAATCACATCCAAATAAAAACAGTGGAAACGGCTGTTCCCCCCTGCAACAACCCCTTAAAAACCTATAATAACCGAAAACATTTCAGTTTAAGTGCCACGCAGCACTTATTGTGTCAAGTTGAAATCGTGAACTTGAAACAGAAAGAAATCAATTAACTGTTATGAATCTTGCCACTTGGCCCATTATTCATCATGTGCAGTTAGAAAGCTAAATTTGACACATTAAAAAACAAAACAAAGAGATCCACACAAAAACATGAACCAAAAACAGTGTTCAAAGATGGCGCTTCATGCGGTTTTAAGCTTAAGCAACTTTATAATGACGGCATTCAAATGTTGTAGTCAGCTGATTTCAAACCCAAAGACAGACGTAATCAATACATGTAACCGGCACTAAACATACACAGTGTCAAAAATGAACTACGCAGTTTCAGCAAAACTTTGTGCACTCATATGGTTGAGCAGTGAGAGGAATCGAAATACACATCAGGAAGATGCAGCATACATTCCGGCTGAGGGGTGGAGGTTTTTGCACAACAGGGGCCATTCTTCAAGTAAATACTTATCATAGAATCAACTTTTGATCACGTAATTCACAACAAAAACAAAAATTCTTCATTAAATACACAGCACATAACTTTGCTAAAACTCCACACAGTTCATAGCCACAGCATAGTCCTGCAACTGTAGCACTTATCAGGTCACATTCCAGCACAGAACATTTAGCAAAAACATGAACCCAGGGGCATGCCCTCATTTTCCACATATACAAAGACTTAATATTTTTAACTAGGGTCACATTTTTTAGCAACAATAATTCCCTTTGTATTTTTCTCAGTGACAACATGACCACAGAATTCTTTAACAGAGGCAAAGCTTTCTCAGAAACCTCAAGTTACGGTTACAGCTTGATGGTGGCCAGGACTAAAAACTAAGCAAATCTACAAGGTCACCAAATTTTGGGGAAACCTCTATTTGTTAAATTCAGCTGAAAAAACAGTCTAAAAAGAGCCCCCCCTTGAGAAATAAAGTGTGACCTCTTATCAGCTGTTAATAAGTACTTAATGTTTCATTACAGATAAAAGGGAAGTGAACACATAGCTATCTGATGAGTCACTTCCTCTCTCTACATCCATTTACAAGGTGACCACTCCATTAATCAATAAAAAGTGCCAAACCAGGAAACAGTATAGATCAAGACCAAACCTAGTTTTAATTAATTCTTAAGGCTTTCAAGACAACTTTTTCCAGAATCCCGTTAAAAAACAGCCAAATGAAAATTATGGACTGTCCAAGGTGAGCAATATTTATTTCTATACACTATAAGTAATAAATCCTAAACAACTGCTGAAATCAACAAAAAAACTTCTTTCAAGCTTATTGCCACCTATGGTTACATAGGACCCCTGTCCAAATTTGACAAACTTCGGAACATCGTATCTTAGAAGCAGCTGATTGGATTCGTAAGAAACTTTCAGAGAATAATACTTTGTGAGAGTCTATCTAAAAATTAATGACTTTCATGAAAAAAATTAAGTTGCATAAAACGAAAACAAAATGATATGTTAGAAAACTTAGTAACAGAGTTTTTGAGATCTCACCTTGAACATCTGTATCAAATAAAATTTGACCATGTTATTGATACTGTTGATTTGCCATCAATGCACCTTTTTTGCTAAGCGTGACCCAAGTGGTAAAAGTTTGGTGAAAAGTCAAAAACCAAAATCTACAAGCATTCTACTTTAAGAAAATAACATTTTTACAGAGATAAAATCTGCAGTCTTGGCTACATACACTGACCTGTCAATAAGGTCCTCCTTTCAGGGAGCAAGGTAATCGACACAAAACTAATGTGAACAGAAAAAACCAGTAAGAGATAACTGTTGGGTCATACCGTAACTTCAGTCTTCTCAGCAACAGATTGCAGCGAGAACCAGTGGTCTTTGCCATGGAACTTATGGAGTTCTTCCCGTCGCAGGCACACATTACCAACAGCCTAACAACAGAAAACACATGACCAGGTGCGAAATACCAGGCAATAGACACATCATCAGCCTCACTGTTTGTACAAAACTATGACCAAGAAATTTAAGGTCTTTACAGGGTCTTTTGAGGATAGTTCAAGTCATAATCAATGTAAAATCAAGAACATTTTAGCATGAACCCCAATCTCCTCCTGCAAATTGAAAAGGGGGAATCAGGTTGCCAAACTTGATGTTATACATTTTTAATTACTTGTTAACGAATAAAATAAATATTATTAAGAAAAGCAGCTGTAGCTCTTTATTTTTACACACAATATATGGCATAGACCTACTTACAATTAAGGTCTTTCGAATATTTTTAAGTTTAAAATCTCAAATTCAAGGGCTTTTCCAGGTCAGAATTAAAATCAAGGACTATTAAAAGTGGTCCAATAATAGATTTTTGCACTTTTTGAGGTTTTATACAGTGAATAGTGATTTGATAACGTAAAATCTATCTAAACAAGCACTTCTTTTGAGAAATGATTGAGGAATGTTGAAATTTAAAGAAAAATTAATTCTTGTTTGATTTCCCACCACGTGATGTCATCAGTGGAAGACGTTGATCAGTTGACAATATATATGCAATAGTGGATAGTAATGATCTTGCAAGTTAGGAAGACTTAGAGAACGAGCTTAACAAGTATTATCAAGACAGGTGTGGAGATTTGGGTGAAGATGACACTCAGGCCACAGGTGAAACAGGTAATGAGTTAGACCTCGCCATATCAGCAGACGAGGCATGTTTGAGAACGTGCAAACTCGACCATCTCACACCGGCGTCTTTGGCGAGTGAAGCCGAGTCAGAGTCTAAACAGTCAGCGAACAGTTCTGATTTCAGAGTGGTAATTACAGCCTTTTATTGAATCACGATTTAATTTTCTAACCACTATAGTGTCAAAAAATTTGCTTCTCGAACTGTAAATCTAACCAAAGTTTTCACCCTAACTGTCAAGGCGAATAGCGGACACTGATTTCATTTCTTCAAATGCCGAGTTCGTTTACCAGGAATGATCATACCCAATTATAGTGATGCTAACTGGATTTTATTTCTGGTAAATGATACTCGCTTCTGCCTTGTCTGTTCCAAAGTTATGAAAGCTTTGTACCGTAGTGATTCGTCGATAATTTCGCTCCAGTGTCCGACTGTCAGCCTCTGTGCCGGCTGCGGTTCTGACCCTCAAACTATTTGCCTGGCACTTACAATCCATTTTCTGCTATTGGGCATTGATGTACATGTGGATAGTATGCATTCTCACAAAATCTTGAACTTACTGCAATCACATTCATTATCTTAGTCACAACTTGATGTTGAGGCTGTGCGAAACACAATGTTCCCAACAATGGTATAACACATTTTGCCCATCAAATTTACGAACACGTTAGAGAAACCGTCATCAAATCCCAGTTTCTGAGACGGATTGAAGCACGATTATTCAAAATGGACTGAGCACAGCATGATCCCTAAATTGATCACTTGCTCCACCAAATACTACCATACTCGTGTCTGACACGAATCTGTGCCATTTCTGGGCGATCTTAGGGTCTGTTAGAAACGCAAAAACTGAAATATTGTCTGTCTGAGTGCTAGTACTGCATCCTCAGCACATGCAACTTTTCATAATACTCAGTCAAACTCAGTTTTTGAGACCACTCCAGCTCGTGACTGGCGTCAACAACACAATGGCGGAGACCAGTCTTCCACTGATGACGTCAAACATAAATTATATTTTTTTAATTTTTGCACACAGTCTTATTTCTTGATTAGAAGTACACAAACTAAATAAGAAATACTTACAATATCATACAAAACTTGCTGATAAACGAATTCAAGCATTTATAACCATGGTGAGAAGGGTTTAAGGCCAAGATTATTCAAGGCCACTGCCCTAAATTGAAGGACTATTCAAGGTCAAGGCTCCATACTCAAAGAATATTTAAGGTCAAGGCTCGGAATTCAAGGACTATTCAAATTTGTGCAAACAACGATCCTGAAATAACACTGCGCTCTCGCAGATTCTGCAGTATTTACTCACCATGCCTTGCCCCACTGCTGCCTTTCTAATCACTATTTCATAGCAAAATTCTTTTGAATGACATCATCCTCATGCTAATAAATATTCAATTTTGCAAATCAAGTTGAACAATGCTGATACCAAAAAGTGGAAGAGCTGAGTGAGGCACCATATAGCACTTTTTTTCCTCTTCATTTCAGCTCAGAAATATTTAGCATGTCAACCATTCAAAAAACTAGGTCAAGAAAATGATGCATTGCATTTTCCTCCACGAAAAAGCACTCTATTTGGGATGGACCTAATGAAACATAGACCAAATTTTACTGCCTAAAGTATTAATTAGCTTTAAAGGTTTATATTCAGTGAGTACCCCACAGTAATCCAAATGTGATTCGGCTATAAAATCGAGAGCTTAAATTTTCCACATCTCCCCAGCAACAGGACAACTCGTATTTTCAATATTTCGGCTTTAAAACCATCTAAAGCACTACAAAATGTAACACATAACATGAGAAAAAATCCAAGTGAAAATTGTACACTAAATATTACACGTTAATTGTATACTAAATAGAACATGTAATTATTTTCTTTGAACTCTGGATTACTTTTTGTCCTCATTTTCATTTCCATGATCAGCTATGATTCATTAAGTAGTGTTTGTCACATTACACCTAGGAACTACTAACTTGCATCAAAGGGGAGGGGCTCCTCTGTCCAACAGCTTAAACTAAACACAAAATTCACTTTGCACTAACAAGACCCTGTTCTCACAAGATAGGCTGATAAGTACTACACTCAGTTTTGAAAATTTCATATCTCATTCTGCACTTCTTCATCTGAGAAACGAGGCACGTGATCACTAATCATCACTCGTGTGTTGACTAACAAATTGGCCAATCACATTACATGAGATTTGGACGTTAACATAGAGCATGCCGATGCGACTAGCCAACTATTCAGTTGACTCTTAGGTGGTTTGGTGATCTAGACCCCAGAGGCTTGGCAAAAGAATCTTACCTTGTCTTGCTTTAGCCCTTTTTCATAGAGATAAAACTTGAGGAATCTAAACTTCTTTGGGATGCTACACTGAAATTCTTCTCCATAAAAGGGACTGCAACAGATAGTTCACACAGGAATAGATTAGACCGCTTGTGGGCTATTTTCAGGTACTGTCTTCAGGTAACTAAAAAAACAATGTGAGAGCAATTACGGTGTCTATAGCCACTTTTAGATGGTGCAAGTGGACTATGAATTAAGGGCAGTTCCACTACCACTTGACTGAACAAGATAAGTTATCATTGCCATTGGGTATAAACCTGAGACTCAGATAATCATTTTTTCCATGATAGAAGAAATTCGATGGTCTCAGTTTGATTGCTTGGAACCTACCTATCTGACAATAAGGAAAGAGTGACTCGCATGAAAACAGGCTGACAACAAACACCAACTGTTGAAAAAACCACTAAAATCTGTTAGAACAGCATGCTTTTTACACTGGACCCCATTATACAGTGAAGACAACACATCCCTTTCCACTCGACCCCATTATACAGTGAAAACAACACATCCCTTTACACTCGACCCCATTATACAGTGAAAACAACACATCCCTTTCCACTCGACCCCATTATACAGTGAAAACAACACATCCCTTTACACTCGACCCCATTTTACAGTGAAAACAACACATCCCAGCAGGATAGTATAACAGATTCGTTGCAATGAGTACTCCATGTAAACTTCAAAAAAGTGTTCCATTTTCAAAAAGCACACCTCCATTGGTGCAGACACAAGGGCACAACAGGACCATGACCCCCTGTTCACATAAAAGCCAACTTCCCAGTCGAAACTTTTCAATTTTATGTTTGGCACCCTACTCATTGTTGTGTCCCCAAACTGCCACTAATTTCAGCCTCCACCCTCCTCGTCACCAACAATTTTGTGTTCACCCTGTAAATTACTTCTCTCTACACCAGTGCTGACTTCTTTCTAGTTTTAGGACACAAGAAAGAAAAGCACTCAACACCAGCTTACTTGTTACCTGACAGGCGGTGTCACAATACAAGCTACCAAGTATGCAATCACCATGTGACTCACCCTGTAGATTTGTCAACAACTTCGGTTCTAAAAATTTGCTCTTGGTCCAGTGAGCATGTGCAGTAGAGACCTTTACTGTTGTTGCCAGAACTCTGCGTAGACACTTTTTTGGCCTCACCTGTAAAATTTGATATTTCTCATCAAAGTAGCCGCATTCCAAAATATGATGATGCCACTCTGCCACAAACCTGACACTCTGTAGGTTGGGGTGCAATATACCCATCTTTGTCCACCGCAGCTAAGAACCGAGTTAGTGACGTGATCTTGTGTCAGAGACCTGGATTTAGTGAAATAACTGTCTTGCGGCGAGAAAAATCTAGCCAAAATCACATGCTGTCACTGAAAATCAACGGTGATATCTCGCTCAAGATTTTGGTTTTCCGGCTATACACCAGTGTTAATGAGCCCGACCCTGATCATTCAAAAACCAAGACAATCCTGCAATGCATTTTTGTACCTCCACAGAAAGGAGAGTTAAATTCAAAATATGCCCATCTGTAAAAGAAAAGGTATTTTGTCATGTTTCAAAACAACTACATGATCAACTTGGAATCTCTTTGGTTTGCAAAATTCATGTTGTAACATTATTAATACCATTTTATCCAGTTATCTCTGTCAAATTAATGTCTTCTGCTATGTCCTTTTCCTTTATTGCTGTTTTAATGCACAATTACAGCAAAATTTCACCAGTTAAACACAACATGGCCGACAAGTGAAAATGCATTTTCACATTTTCCATGACCCATGTGTAGCACCACATTAATGTTTTTCCATGTTCAAGTTCTGTGCCATAGCAACCACCTGAAAATGTTTTGGGAAACAGAGGGCATGCAGAACAACGTTAGAATCCAGGCTTGTTAAGTTATTTGAGCAAATTATTTCTGTTGACGTTCTACCATAGCAAAAATGTTTATCAAGTCACCTACGACATAGACCTAGGCTGCACACAAAGCCCACACCTAAATTACAGTCAGTCATGCTAACAATATCATAAGCTCAGGACTCTTCATGCATTAACTGTAATCAGATTTGAAGAGGACATTAAGACCTGGAGAAAAGCTATGGTTGGGTACAAGCCTCTCATTGGTCATGCTAATGACCTGGTGTTGTAAAGGCAAGGTAACAACAGCACTGTCAACGCATCAACCAGCATGAAAGGCGGAGAGATTTCATGTCAGTGATTAATTTTAAAATTTTGCCAAGGAGATATTCAATGCCAGTAATTAATTTAAAATTTTGCCACGAGCCTTCAGGGGATTGATAAAAATAGGTTACGGAAGACTTTTCAGATTCTGACGGTTTTTACCAATTTCAGACCAAAATCATTTGTCAGAAAAGCTCTTTTATTTTTTAAGGGCTCCTCAGTCCTCACATTGTTGTAAATGCCCACATTTTTTTAAAACTTTGTTTTATGGTAGCTCTGGTACATAACTTGAACATGAAAACAGAAAAGTAAAGTCAAATACTGGAATTTGGTGGCCACTTGTTAGCTAGAACGATAATAACAACACTAGCCAAGCTGAAGTCCATAGAGACGGACGAAACGTCGCTAACTTAAATTCCAGTATTTGACTTAATTTTTCAGTATTTTGTTACCTCAACTCAAAACTTTCATGCTTTTTTTAATATGAAAAATCATTTAATTTGGTACTGCAAGTTTCATGGAAAAATTGATTATAAGTAAATTTTCACTTGCTGGGGAGATTTTACCGTAACTTCATACAGCAATATCAAATTTGCTAAGGGAACCAGAAGTACACAGAAAGTAAATTTTAGCTGTTTACATGAAATTGGTAGTTGTGACTGTTGCCGCAGTCACATCCGCATTCAAGCCGTCATTTTCTTGTGTAGTAATTTAGTTTTAAAAAACAAGTAGAAAATGTTTCAGAGCCCCTGTCAAAATTCAAGTGGATGTGAATGCACTCCCAAGATAAAACCAAGTAGGAAACAGCATGGGGTTGAAATAAGACCAACATAACTGGATTTCATCATTTAAAAACGAAATTAGGAAAAGGAAAGAGCTAATAATCATTACCATAAGAAACTTTCAATAAAACGATCACGTTCTATTCTATCATGGTGCCTCTGCTATGGTAGACTAGTCATTAGTGCCATATAAGAATGGTTGTAGTAAAAAAATAATAACAGACACAGAAGTATGTCGCCAGAATAGGTTACTGTAAACGTTCAGGCCCATCCCCAACTTTAGGTGGATTTTCGATTTAACCGCCCACTGCTCAGTTAACTGCCACTCTGCAATTTTTGAAGATTTCCAGTTAAGCGCCGACCTCTCAGTGAAGCACCCATCCCCGACTTTTGAAGATTGATGCTTATGCGGCGAGTGCTAAGGAAACGCGCGATTACCCATTTTTAGATAAAAATCTATGGTAACAAAGAGTGCAACGACAGCGTCAGAGACCGTGGTTTGGCAATGTGAATTATAATACAAGTAACATTTTATTGAACGCTTTGTCGCTTTATTTTCTTCCCATATTCGCAAATGTAAGAACCCCGCCGGCTTCAATACATACAATTTTAGCGAAGCCGTCTGCCACGCTAAGTTTCCATCTGCTGTGCTCTAGATAAAACATAAATTCGAAAAAATAAACCCAGAGAAACTTAACAATGGTCTTGCCAACACTCGTAATTCGCTTTAGGTGGGAAGCTCTCGGATTTTGAAGAATTAACCTTAACTTTGTGAATATTGTTTCCACCTACCCTTTTAGCCCTCCCGAGTAATATTGTTTCTTCATTGGCTAGTTTCAGGCCGGAACAAAATACTTCCCATTCGAGTCTGAAATATCTACAACTGACTGAAAATTGGCAGTAGTGGGGGAGGGGATGAACCCCTCGGGCCTAAGGAACATCAAGCCGCGAAATATCAGAACTGATACTTCACGTCGCAGTTTTGGGGAACGTTGTTTTTTTAAAACGGCAGGAGGCCCAAGTTCAGTCAGTGTCAAATAAACACCCAGTCAGCTTAAACCTACAGTCAAGCCGCTATACTCTTAAACTTTGTACTGTCACTGTTCTCTTTTGATGTGCGACTTTGAGGTGGTGTGCGCACGAGAGTTCTGGAGTGCAAGTTACCTTGACTACGTATGTGAGTGACAGGTGACTCATATGCGCATGCTCAACCCCGGAAAGAAGGTTTTGAGAATTTGTTTGCCGCTGTCTTTTGCCATAAAAAAACGAGACGCATATTGAAACAGGCCGTTATATTACTTGCCGCCATTTCCAAGTCGGCATCGTTTGTGGGGACATTGCGCGCAAACAGCGGGCCCAAACAATGTCGCAGTACGATATTGTAGGTGATATTATAATCGGATAATCTGGAAATCTTCCATGTAAAATAAAAAATATGTTTTTCCACCACAAAATTTGGTAAGTTGATCGTTTAACATAACAATGAATAGAAACATCGCTGTTTTGTGACGTTTTATCACATATGCATGCCGTGGTCCATACATTGGAAATACCAGGTTGCATGTTACGACTAAATACAAAATGACTAAAATCACAGCTCACATTTTCAAAATTCAGGTCGCCAATGCGACCTGCAGCTTGTTATGCCTAGCGCCAAGTCGCGTTTGCAACAACATCGACTCGGTAAGGACGCTTTGCTGGTTGGAACTCGTCACTAATTTAGTCGTATAACAAACCAATGAGCTATATACATTGAGGTGAAACAACTATACTTGAAAGCCAGACAGCGCGTGATACGCGGTCTGCCATATTGATGATGAACAAAATGTAAACAAAAGCACGGTGGCCTTATGGAAGCCAGGGAATTTTTAGAAAAAATTTGAAATTTTAAATACTATCGAGGTGACATGAAGCAATATAAACATGTGACCCATGCGTTGCCTAAACGGTCATTATAAGGCTGTGAAAAGACATAATTCCCCAATTATTTGACCAGGAATCGCTGCCGTTATGGCCTGGGATTTCTTGCCGGTTTATGAATTACACCGCATAGTTTTTATAATTGTTTAAAAATACCTCGATGGCTTCATTAACCACGTGAGAATCTAGTTCTTAACTCGTTTTGTTAAGCTTATAATTGTACTGAACTTGATTACTAGTAGTTTATAAGCCACATAAGATGATCAGCAGGAAAGGAGACACTCCCATCAACCATTGCATTCCTAAAATATACATGAAGTTAACTTTTGTCAGCTTTAGCCCAAAGCGATCATATTTAATGCCTCATGTAATTTTATGAACTTCCCCTCAACCTTGAAACAAGATGAACTGAAATTTCAGTTGCGGATCCAGGATATCAAAAGAGGGCGGGTCCAACATTTTGTCTCCGGGAATCGCACAAAGCATGATTGTGTGGGCGCACCCAGCCTAAAATGTAGCTCAGGGAAAAAAACAAAAAGACGGGAAACCGATTGCGTCGGCGATCTGACTTGGACAGTTGCAATCTGGTTTGAGCCACCCCACAAACACATGCAAACACAAACTAAAACTGCACACACTGTTATATCTTGTTTCAACCGCATGTTTAGTACGGGGGTTTGTAAATGAACTAAATATTTCCTCACGCTCTTGCTGTTTTATTTTTTCCGGTAGCGAAGGGGAGGGGTGGCCCGGGCCCACCCTCATAAATCTGCCTATGAATTTCCCTGAAACACTGCTGGCCACCGAAGTACCATATGCTTGGATAGACAGTCCCTAAAACTGGCTGTAATTGTCTACTTCAGGTTGTATCAACCAAGAACATGTACACGCGTTTTATGAAAATGGAAAAATTGTCTTAGCCTGTATTCGATGTTTGCGCCGTCACAAATAAATCTGTAAGACTGTTGGTGATACCCTCAGTGATACTTTGGGTGTTTATCCTAAGTGGAAACGTAATTGCGTACATTTTGACACTCTACTGTCTCAAAATTTAAACCATTGTATCACAGACCCTGTGTCAAAATACAGCAGTGATTGGGTGGGTTCAGAATTTTAAATAAAGTACACACAATGTTAATGTTTATACCAAAGTACCCCCTTGGATCTGCGCATCATGCGGTGGAATCGCAGATTTTCCATCAATAACACATTAAGAATGACAAGGGTAACAAAAACATTTGAACTCAGAAACAACACATCGAGATGTCATTCCAAACAGCTAATTGAGATGCCATTCCAAACAGGTTTCAATTTATTTCAATCATCATTATCATATTGCAATACTACAAAAACTCACACAAAACAAAAACAAAACTGCCACTAAGAGGCGCCACAGTAGTTGGCGCCGTCCAAAAATCGTTGGTATATGCCCTCTTCCCGTGAGAAGATATCTGTCATTTTACATAATTATCTTAAAAGTAGCTTGGCCGACAGAGAAGGCAATGCTAAAACCAACTAAAAAAATAAAAACAGTCACTAATAACCAGTTACCATGGCGTGTAAAAACAACGCATTGCACTGTTCGTATGTTCTTTAAAACTTCATGTATTCAACACAAATNTGGAAATCTTCAAAAATAGCAGGGGGGCGGTTAACCGAGCAGTGGGTGGTTAAATCGAAAATCCACCTAAAGTAGGGGTGGGCGGTTAACTGAGCATGGGCGTTAACCCAAACGATTACGGTAAGTCCATTTCCTGTTGACTTATCCATTCGAACTAGCCCCGGCTGAAGAACATGGTTTGCTAATGTCCACTTCAGGGTTCAACAGGTTTAAGGTTTTTTAACTTCGCAAGTTAACACTAAAAACTAGACACAGCTTTCTAGAGAGGAGATGAGATGAACAATTGTTTTTGCTGTTTAATTCTCCCCTGCAATTTTGTCTTATTTGAATTATATTTTCAGCTCAAAACAGTTGCACATAGCTTCAAAGGTATAATTATATGCGAATTAAGAAAAATGCAAATCGTTATTTTCATCAACAAGCATCCACTCCTTTTCAAAGATTTTGGCCAGGAATTCAAACAAATTCCGTAGCTGAAACCTGAAAAGGTCAAAAATTACAAAATTGGTTCTGACCTGTGTATGGGTCATTTTGAAAACCACCGACTCCTTTTATAGACAGAAAAAATCGACCAAATTCAGCTGGCATCAGGTGACACAGGGGGAAAGAGAGACTGAACCATTTCAGACGACATCAAGCGATGCAGGGAAAAACGTATACCGACCCATTCTGAACTTCAAGCTGGCATAATACGAATTTTTTATTCCAAAATTTGGACAACTTAAAACTAGCACATCGCATCAACTTCACAAAATCACAATTGGAACCAAATATGCTGTTTTTGTAGGACCACCATAAAATTCACTGGCCTTTGAACAAAATGAGCTTCTGCCTTACATTACAGGTATTGAATGATGCAGTGTGCAGTTACGCAGTTAAATGCTGCACAATACACGGGCATCATGACCTACTATGGTTCATCAGCAAGATGGCGGACCACTCCGCTCAACGAAAACCATGTGATGTCAACTCTAGTTATATTTATCTCGTTGTAACAAACCACTTGTGCCGGTTACCCGAATAATGGAGGCTTCGTCTTTGAATCATTTTTACCGATGCAGGTACATGTATGAACTACTTCTTCCTCAGATTCATCCCATTCATAGTGTTCATATTTTTTAAAATTAAGATCTCAAATACTTGTTTTTGAGTAATGCCTTTGCGGTAACTTTTGATTGACGACTGGCTTATGTCTGCCTACCTCTGCCAGGCGGTCGAAATATAACAGCCACAGAACCTTACGTTGAAAATATTGAATCATAGAGTCTCGAACACAAACATCCCAAACACAAAAAACACCTGAATTGGTTTTTCAATCTTTATTACAAATAATTTAAAACTGCTCTCTAACTCAGAACTTGACAGCTAACACATGACTGCTGTGACCTATGCAGCACATGAAGCTTGCACGCGGGCACTTTGCACTGTCACCACGTGAGGATAGGTGCAATCCAAGAGGAGCACTGCATAGTCACTGGTCGTCTGCGCTCTACAGGTACAGCTCTAACAAGACTGCAGGACGGCACGTGCTATTACTCAGCAATTTTATACATTTAACTGAAATAATTAATCTGAGGGCAACTGAACCTTTGTTGGGATCATCCGCTGTTATGACATTTTTACCATCATTTGGCGACGTGCCGATAAAGCTCAGAAAAGTGCTACGCGTTCCAACTACCTGTAGGGACTGGGATCATGAGGTAAGATTAACCACCCATCCTGGTTGTCTGTCGTAGTAATCGCCCACCCGCGATTTCTTGAAATTTCACGTTTAAGCGCCCATGTCTGGTTAACCGCCCACCCGATTTTTTGGCTTCGCCAATGTAACCGCACAGGGCGTTAACCCGAACGTTTACGGTAGTTCTTGCTGACAATGTGCTTCGGATTGGTTAATGACTGTCAACAAATGGATATCGAGCAGAGGAGATACAGAGTAGGTCTAAAATAAATTAGATTCTGTTCAACCTTATCCGCTATGGCTGTTTGTGTAGGGGATCTCAGGTGCCTTATCTTATCTCAGAGGTGGTATCACAACAAGCAGTGGGCCTGCTCTGGCATACAATCAAGAGTGCACGTGACAATGACCACATAGACACCGAAATCCCGACCAGTGGCGGTTCACCTGTTCCCAAGATGGGACCTGACGTTAAACCAGATGAGTTTGGTGGCTTCTTACCCAAAAGTGACATTAAATTAATCTTCTTTCAGAAACTTTGGTATTGAAATAAATACTGTATATTTAAAAAATTAGCCAATTCACAATTAATGGACAATTTCCAGTCAGAGAAAGACCATGCATACTATATATTGGTATTTCATAATTAAATTTTGCATTACCGTATTTGTCCACTTTGACAGCCATGCTCCACCCACATCCCACCCAAGAAATTTCCAATTCTAACTTTTAAGCGCTATGCTCTGCTTAGCGTCCATCCTAAAATTACACGACTGAGATTTACCTAAAAGTGCCCATGTCTTCATGGATGCTAGCTCCCAGCAAGTACATAACTCACAAACTGAGTAAAGATCAATCTAGTTTGGCAAAAAATTCTTGTGATACCCATATTACAAGTCATTGTCTGTCATCCACTGAAGTTTTAATTGACTCACAAGTGAAGACTGATGTCAAGGTAGCCCTAGAGTGATCAACTATTATGGTAAGCGCATGGCTTACGCACACAACTTCTGAAAAATTTTGAACAAGAATGTTGTACACATAATTGATAAAGAGAAGATCCTTCTCAAAGAAATCATTTGACACTGTTGTGGAGGTGGAAATCTATGAGTAAACAATAGGTGGTCATACTTTGGTCATTAGTCTGAGATGATCCTAAGAGAAAATCAATAGATCATCAAGTGACTTCAGACTGTCTTAAGATGTACACTCTTTTCACGCTTATAATACTCCTGGAAAATATACCAAGACCCATTTTGTCAAAGGTCGAACTCCCGATTGTTGCGTAAGCATGCGTATACACATTGTTGCCAACCCGACGCTGCATTTTTAATAAGAGCAACTGACGTCAGTTGAATAATTTTTCATAGCCAGATTTAACGATTGTTTTCACAACCCACGAATGAACTGAGTTGTGGAAATAAAATATGTAAAAGAAACACTTTTATTATGTATTAAGTTAAAAATACATTGATCTGGTGGTGACACCAGCTGGCTAAAATAAACACTAGATACAACACAGCTTAATATCATGGACTATGACTGTATCAATAAAGAAAAAAGAACAATAAGTAATTAAATGTAAACAAAAGCCTCATATTTTCAGTTAAAATAAAAAGGATTTAAAAAGAATTGAAGATAAAAAAGAAACAGCAGGTATCTCGTAGCACCATGAATTCACTGAACTTAGTTGGCAAACATTTGTAAATTGGCAAAATTCCGTTTTACTTTTTCCAAGTGCTAAATAATAAAACATAAAAATGATCTGGGAATTGCCATAGTTCCATTAAGTTATGCTGCACACGATGTTTTAATTAAAAAAAACTGAAAAGCGGACAGTGCCACCTTCAGAAAGACTGAACAACTACTTGAACTATTGTGGATTGACTTGCGACATGAATTTCTGTCGAACTTGATTCCATTCTTAAATGTTGATAACAAACAACCAAACTTATTAGAATTATAGTATCTGCTCAGGAAATATGTCAATTCAGTCCGAAATCCGTCCATTTTTGGTTATTGCACAAAAACCAGTATCTCCACACATTAACTAAAAAACATTTGCTATATACTCAACCCTTGTGTTAACCTAACATGTATTAAAGGTACAAGGTTAACAACTTTTGCTAAAAATGATTAATATCATGTGATAAGGCCAGTACTTCCAGCTTAAATAAACACTTGCTATTTCTCAGCTTATCATCTCAACTATTCCAATCATCCCAATTTTTGTTTCCAGAAATAGAACCTAGGGCGTACATTCTAAATAGGAGCCAAATTAAGAACTTTATTTTTCATTGCCTTTTTGAGAATGCAANTTTCCTATTAGCACAGGGCGGTAATCACCAATCGTCAAAAGTAGGGGATGGGCGGTTAACCGAGCAGTGGGCGGTTAATTGGAAATCTTCAAAAATAGCAGGGGGGCGGTTAACTGAGCAGTGGGCGGTTAAATCGAAATTCACCTAAAGTAGGGGGTGGGCGGTTAACTGAGCATGGGCGTTAACCCGAACGATTACGGTACTTGAACTATTGTGGATTGACTTGCGACATGAATTTCTGTCGAACTTGATTCCATTCTTAAATGTTGATAATAAACAACCAAACTTATTAGAATTATAGTATCTGCTCAGGAAATATGTCAATTCAGTCCGAA
Organism: Phoronis australis; assembly: GCA_002633005.1. Classification (NCBI taxonomy): domain Eukaryota; kingdom Metazoa; phylum Phoronida; family Phoronidae; genus Phoronis; species Phoronis australis. The sequence continues at coordinate 68,674 of NMRA01000416.1, read as the reverse complement.
ATCCGTCCATTTTTGGTTATTGCACAAAAATCAGTATCTCTACACATTAACTAAAAAACATTTGCTATATGCTCAACCCTTGTGTTAACCTAACATGTACTAAAGGTACAAGGTTAACAACTTTTGCTAAAAATGATTAATATCATGTGATAAGGCCAGTACTTCCACCTTAAATAAACACTTGCTATTTCTCAGCTTATCATCTCAACTATTCCAATCATCTCAATTTTTGTTTCCAGAAATAGAACCTAGGGCGTACATTCTAAATAGGAGCCAAATTAAGAACTTCATTTTTCATTGCCTTTTTGAGAATGCAATGCAAGCAAAGATGAAAATAATACTTGCTTGACACCATATACAAACTGATAACTGACGAAACAAAAACCATCAGTTTCACAACTCCATATAAGCAGACACGCACAAAGACAAAAACTCTGTCAGCATGTTGCTTTTAGGGCTTACAAGGAGAAAAAATCCTTTGGAAATTGCTGTACCCCCCCCTCCCCCGTCCTCCCTCTCCCTTAAACAACCTTGATCAACCAATGGCACCAAATCAGATGTGTCCAGATGTAATTTGATACACATATGACCAACACAGGCAGAGTGGTTCTTAGCTAGATAAAATTGTTTTTCCAATACATGGATAAACAGAAACAGCCCTCTAATGTTACAATTTTAGTTTAAAGCTAAGTTGAAAAACACAGCAATTATCTAGGACACACAGGGCACTAAAGGATGAATGCATTTCTATACCCAGAGTTAAACGTTTTGCAAGTGCCAATCATTTTTCTACACTTTTTTGTTATCATCAACAATGTGGCATTAGTTGCAAAAATGAGGAAAAGGTTGCAACACATAAAAAATTGCATTGTAATTATACTAATATTCATCAAATTGTAAAAAACTGACAACAGAGCAAGACCAATGAGCTGTGGATTACATAGTGTCCGTTGTGTAATGGACACGCAGCCACATTTACAATTGAGCAGGATAACACAACATATAATGCCAACTCAATACAAATCCTCTTTCGATACCGATACCAAATACTCTGGCTTCTATATCAATACTTGTATCATGCCGATATTATACTGAAAATATCTGAAACCACCCAAATATTGTAAGCGGATACAATACCTCATTCTATCAAAAATATTGGTTTTGATTACTTAACACTATTAAACTGGTTAATTCAGATGAGAAGTTGTGTGTAGGCTAGGAAGAAAATGATAGTTGGTTATCGCTTGAACCCACACTAGGTAGAGAACGAGACACCATTTTGACAAGCCATCTTGTATCTAGAGCCAGGTCTCAAGCAACAACTAGCTGTCAGTTCTTTCACAACCCAGAAAACATCTAATTTGACTAAGGAATAGTTCAAGAATTATTTCATAATAGTTAAGTGGTACAAGCCAAACATTTTTGATATTAGGCGTGGTTTATCAGCCTTAAAGCAAGAACATTTTTAATCAGTTATAACACAATTTTTAAAGTATCCAAAAAGGCGTAGAATGCTTTTCACTTCAAAACTTTATGAGCATTTTGTATATTATTTGGTATAGATCCGACACTCCAGGACCCTGAGTACACAATCCTAGCTATGAATTTTTCAGCCCATCTCATCCACCTACAAAACCTGAGATTGGAGTCATTCAGTCACGCACAAGCTGATTTTAAGTTCTTTATTTGCCACATTTGCTGACACAGTCTTGTTGGTGTCATAAGTTGAGGCACTACTGGCCAGCTACACGCCACCTGGAGGATATAATCAGAACCCACTCAGGTTTCAGACTGAGAAAAATGATAAGGAATAACAAGTGTGTCCATTCTAACAAGATTTTTCTTCAATAAGGAATGCTACTGACATCACTATGGTAAAAATTCTTTAATTGGGGATGAAAAAATGCTATAATTGCCATATTTCTGCCTTCCAGAGGATTATCATATTGCTGCAAAGGCTCAAACTTTACAAAATATTAAGCAACTCAAACCATGCTAAAAGCAAAGAAATTTTCGTTGAGAAGTTATTTTTGTTGAGAAAATTCCCCAAATGATATTGCACCCTCTATCATATTGTGTCCCAAGATTGTTTACTTTGTAGCCCTTCAATGGTACACAACAGTAATCCTCTGTTCTGTCACTTAACTAGTCCCATATTATTTATATAGTCAACACAAAAAGGTGAAGCAGGAAGTGAACATAAAACCACAAGTGTGTAAAGTGTGTCAAAGGATGATTGTCCACAGAAACAGACAGCACACAAAAATAGAACAAATTACCAGGCAGTCAGATGACTTGTCTCTCTTCTCAGCAGGTGATTCACAGTCACAGCCCATAGTAATCACCAAATTTTACTAATCGTTCAAGATTTAGCCTTTCAAATCAACCACTGACCAAAGCAGGGTTGTGGAATCCGGGAAATTCTTGAAAATATCTTCAGTTACAATTAGATTAAATAAATAGGCACTTTACTTATTTTCAGGCAACACAGACCATTGTTAGTTCAAAACACAGCCTGTTTGGTTGTGGTCACCACAAAGGCTCGCATTTCTATCATCATCTGCACTAAAGAAAATCTTATGTCATTAACAACTTTCATATTAGCATCGAGGTGTCAATGTTTTGGGGGTTGCGGTCAGTATGAACGCGCTTAACTTCGGTCCTGGATCGAAGATAACAATGCCAACCTTTTAATGTCGCAGTAAACAGGTGGATAATAGCCAAGTATTGACGCAGCTATCATAGGCGGATTTAGGGGGGCCCGGGCCCCCCCTTTGGCTGCCGCAAAAAATAAAACAGCAAGATCGTAGGGAAATGTTGAGTTTATTAATTAACTCTGGTAATTAAAATTATATGGATGAAACAATATTTAAATGCGTGCACTTTTAGTGTTGGGGGGGGGCTCAGATCCAATTTCAAGTGTCAAAGTCGGAACACTGAGCAATCGTAACGGAACTATGGCTAAGTATAGGCTCTCCCGCGAAAATTGTTTCATTTTTTAAAGAAAATGGAAGCTGAGTGACGATGAAAAAACAGAAGCTGCTGGTAAGATGTGAATTTTAATCAAAGCCTTAGTGAATCACTTAGAAACTCATAATTCTCTCTTTGTCAAACCTTAACTGTGACGATTTCCAAAGCAATCACATCATTATTGCCAACACGAAAAACGGTCTTTTGGGCAATTGAAGACTATTTTAAATACAACAAATTTGTTACGAACCGATTGCACAAAATATAAAACGTGTAATAACCATAACAAAAAAGTAGGTTTCATGCACAAACGCTGTGGACCATAAACAAGTAGGTCTCTTAGTAGGCCTATCAAATTAGGAGTTAAATCGTAGTGGTGTAGTGGTAAAGCACACGCGCTCTATCCGCCAGGTCGTGGGTTCGAGTCTGTGGTTAATGCAGTTTTTCCTGTTGGACACATTCTCCGTGTTTTTTTGCCTTTTTTCTTGGATAATACTTCAGGAATCAAGGACAATGCTTGATTTTTAGAGGAAAAAACCACACTCCCCCCATTTGGTGCTATGCGCATCTACAAACGTGCTTTGCGCAAATCCTTATAGACAAAATGTTGGGCCCCCCCTTGTGATATCCTAGATCCGCCACTGGCTATGCAGTATGAACGGTCAATTTCGGGTCCCATCGAAGTTATCGCCAGGTGCCACTGTTATCTTCAACAATTACAGGGTAGTGCCGTCGTTAATAGTTGTTTATATTTTGCTCTTAATAATCATCAATCGAATTAAAAATTAGTTTTATGTCAATCAGCACATGTAAATGTTCCTAATTGTCACATTAAAAAAATCTTACCGTGCAGCACTACCTTGCGATTACTTCGATGACAACAGCGCCGCCTACAGTTTACTTGGAAGTCCGTTATCTACCGAAGCCAGTATGAACGGTTTAGTTAACTTCGCAGTTTACGTCGACGCTCTGCTCAGACCGGAGTTAAGTCAGTATGAAAAGGCCTATTTACAAGCACCTAAGAACCCTAGCTACCACAGGTACGGTATGTTTATGGTCGTAAATGGCTTGCTCAAAAGTTGTCAACGTGTTACTTGTACTTTGTTTATAAATATTTATATAGAAACGCCTTTGGAGAAGCCCAATTGTTTTAGAAACCTCCTTCAAAACAAGGTTGTTACATATGACACTTAAGATCTACTTCAAGATTTGTGGCAAGTTGACAAGATTTTTCAGAAATATATCGGAGCAACGCACGCATTTTCCGCATCAATTACTACATAGGGGGCGCAACTGTTGTTTTGCACCCTTATTACACCGTCTTGCAAACGAGAATTGCGGTTATAAAAGACATATGCACAATGAAGAATGAAAATGTTTTCATCTAAGGTGTCCAATAAGTTACCGCAAACATCAACACACACATCATTTATTAGAACACAGGTTCATTTCATTGAGACAAGAGGGCAGATGAATCTCTGTTTCAGGAAATGTTTAGTATTGAGAATTGTGTTTGTAAGTATCTTACAGTGGACGGGCTATGGCAACAGCATGCCAATAGCACATAAGCTGTGATAGCTTGTCACACCGAGATCATGACTAGCATAGTCATGAGCAGACGATTAAAACCGGGCCAAGTTGCATAGACAAATCGATCAATTGTAACACGAAAATGTCCGCTCAAAAAACCTATTCCCAGATTTGGGTTCATAAAAAGTGGCAACCAAAAAACGCAGAATGTTTCTCCAAATAACTACTGGTATTTTAGTTTTTGTACTTGTATTTTCGAGCATTTAGTCGCTGATGTTGAGCCCTCTGGAGATGTTTACTTATTTCAAATCCTTATTGCACAAAATGTGCAATTTCATGCATGTTCAATCGCCCACATCATGTGTAGGTGGGTCTATTTAATGAACAAATCAGTCAGTCATATCTGCCACATAGTCAAGTTTACTGACTCCTACACATTCTAGCAGCAAGAGATGATGTTTATTTACTCAAGACAGCTGATGATAACACCTGTCAACACTCAGTGAAATATAATCATCATAACATTTCAATCACAGCAAGCAAACATTTTAGTAAGTTTAAGAAGATGATATCTGTCAACATCATGCCACAAAATCTTTTTCCTTCTCTCAGTTTTCTCCATCAAACTGGTTCTAAAAATGGGAGTACCTTGTGACTAAATTGTATACACAAGGAAAAGCATTCCAACAATGGAAATGACCAATGTGAAAGGCCGACCTATCAAGATTGAGGCAAGAATTAGGAAAACTGCATGCAAATTTATACAACCTACAAGCCATCTCATCACATGTCCAACCCATCTACAAAGTATTGAGACCAAATTAACAACCAACACCTAACAATGGTTTTAAAGTGAGATTTTAGGTCCTGGTTGTGCATCATTTCGACACTAGTTAGAGCATTAAAACTTGTCATAGAGAAGCCATCAGTAGTTCTACAAAAATAATAACAGCATAGGCGACAAAATTCCTACACTTATCATGATCTGGAGACAAGCGGCACTTTGTCATTTAAGATTTACTTTAAACCATCAATTTTAGTAATGCCTGCAAGCCAGACTTATATCTCATTACCTAATTTTGGGTGCAAAAGCTCCTCTTGAACAATAGCATGGAGCTGTAAAACTAGAAAGACTATGGAAAATTCTAAATGTGACAACTTTACAAGATCGCTGTCTTCAGACAACGACTACAATTGCATCCCTGGTATAGCTCATGTGGCTTTCATCAATCAAAGAACATTCAACAGGTAAATTTAATATATCGAAAAACACTTTGATTCAACAGCAGTCGTGCTTAATTCATTAGCCAAGGAGTGAGAGGGTCATTCTAAAGACATCAAAACAATCAAGAAGACATCAAGGTAGTTGTCAACCTTCATGAAGTCTTGCACATTTCAACAAGTAACTAATATTAACATCCGTTTCCAACCCCAAAAGTACACATTTTCTGAAATCTTAGTGACTGAAAATGCTCAATCATGCTTTGAAACATCAAGAAAATCATTTATTGACACAGGACTACTATTTTTTGTTTAAATTGTCATTTTTTGCCTTGAGTAGGAATGCCTAAAAGTTAAATAAGGACGTATGTTTCAACAACATTGCTGACAGCACTGCCAATCATACGGAAAAGGTCACATATTTTTGATTTACACTCAAACAGTGATATCACTTTTTAAAACAACATTCCAACTTTCAAGTCATCACTTTATCTGTGATTTGGGAAGGAGAATAAAAATACAAGAACACATTCATAATTGTCTTCCACATTATAAAGATACAACTGTTTAAGTGCCAAACATCAAAAGGCCTGTGAATGGCTGATTAATTTTTGTGAAATATTTAAAATTAATTGAAGTCATCACAAATGACTTGCATATTTGGCGCATCAATAAAGGGTTCCAAGAAAGGTTACGGACAGCAATGCTAAATAAAGATTTCTTTTTATAAAATATGCGACTATCACATTTTTCAAAACTCTATGAAAGTCAACAATTACTTTCATGGAAGGAAATCACATCCTGAAAGCAGCAACAGCCTACCCTACAATTCCCTATTTGAATGATATTCCAGAAAGCGATAGGGAGTCTGGACAGCAAAGATGAGCTCTACTGTCTTTTGAAAAGCATTTACATCAGATATTTTGTTTCTGGTCAATATGTACAAGTACAGAACAGAAATCAGAAAGAAAAAAGAAGCATCAAAATCTTTATGAAGGATGTGTGATAAGAGTTGAAAGAGTAAGAAATAAGAAGTTCTTTGTGGCCCGTGCTGCCTAGCAACTCGTCCCGAACAAGAATGTAACAAAAGAATCTACCTTGTAAACAACTTACACCATGGTTAAAGTGTTAAAGCCTAACTTCAAAGGAATTTTGTTATGTTAGATGTATTGGGCTAACTAGATAGTCCTAACAAAGCCTTAGAAAGATAAAAAGAAAACGCTAGTTAAATCACGCAAATGTAAGCCAGTAAAATGATAGGTGAAGCTGCCTCTTCGTGTCATGATGCGTCATCGTGAGATCACAGCACAAACAACAAAAGACCGATAACAATTTTATTGAATAGGGGTCTGAATAGAACACCATTGCGTGGGGGTGTTATTCGCAGCTGCTTGAATTAAAAGGTGATTCTCGCAGTAACATAGACAAAAGCACACCAATATGCCTAACAGTTCATTACATTTGGCAATTTATGGCACTAGTGGGCTAAGAGCGATGCTCTTAACATACTGTAGGAACCAAATTTACAGGTGTTACCGATAGGTTTTAAATGTTCCACTAATAATTTCCATAATTTATTATAGACCACAAGAATAGCAGGCCTTGAAGCTCAAGTATTTGAAAACATAAATCAATTAGCACTACCAGGTCGCATGCAATGGATTTCTGGGTAACTTCACCAAAATGGCCAACCCAATCTTTAGAATCAAGAAAATTCAATTTACGGAAAAGTCTCACCCATTCTGTACAAAATATATATAAAAAAGAGTGTGGATGGTTTGGTGTCATTTACTATGCAAGCCTCATGGTTGGGCCAATTGCACAAAACACCCGAGCTAAAAACACAGGAGCCACGTTATGGTTCTTCGTGAAGGAAGTTTTCAAGTCTGCCCGTCTCCTTTAAGAAAATGGACAGACTCTTCCATTTGTTGCCATGCACTGTATGTTGTAGGCATGTAACAGTGCTAGCCAGTAGCGTGCTCCTTAGCCAATAAAAAGCTGGGCAAGACTCTATCGGGTGTTTAAGGGTTTCATCGTCAGTACCACACTCGGGCCACCTTTGCCAAGTAATGTGTGTCTTGCTAGGTTACAGTGGCCCGTCAAAACTTGAATGACATGTCTTATGCCCAATCTATCAAGACTAGGAAAGTTTTTTGAGCCTTTAGGTTTGATCACATTGGGAAAATTCTCCTTGGTTTCTCTGCAGTACAAGATATGGTAGACGAGTGAAATTTTATTTTCTTGTTTTTTCATAAAAGATAGGTAGCATAAAATTGATGCTTTACCATGTTCGTCTTCTTCACCATAGCTACAATCAGAAAACATTTTGAAAAAGTGTGGATATTCACAACAATGGCAGAAGACATTGACAAATGAAAAAAGTGCAATTTTGACAATTATTTTTATCCAAATTTGGAGAGATTTTGCCAGAATATCAATGTCCTAACATTTAGAGACTCTCAAATGGAGTTTTTACAGTATACATGTAAACAAGGCATAGGCGAATGGTACAAGAGAAAGGAGACCCATGTCTCGTGTTGTACTATCATTGTCTTCCCCTCATCTCACAAAAGGTGTACGCGCTCGAAAGGTGCTGATAAATCAATATCTTATCAATATTTTATGTTGTAGTTATAACTTTAAGGTGTGTTTAATAGTGCCTTTTATTTCCAACCTTCTAGCATACAAGACTTTATTTTTCACATGGCGCTGCATTTACTCCTTTAATTATACCTAAATCCATGTCATTTGTACTGATGAACAATTTGTAATCAAGTTTTTATTTATAAACAATGAACAGTTGTTATTCCAATCTGCAACAATAATATGATCTGGAACAAGTTGGTCCGCCAACGCTACCCTCACGTCTGGATTGCTGGAAATACCTTCTGAGTGAAAATATACTAAAAAGCAACAAATTCTAGGCGATTCATTGCCTGTGGATGCCATACATGTACATATGGTGATCCCGTAATGGTACGGCTCAACCAAATTACTTTTTTCATCCAAGCCCACGAATAGCGCCTAACTCACTTCAATCTGACAGCGCCATCAACCCTTTGATGTGCTGAGGAATTCATTGGATACTCTGGGGTGAACAGTACATGCTTTCTCGCCCATTTACGTGTAAGTCCTGTTACCATAAAAGTTGCCAAGGTTGCTAATTTTTCAAACAAGTCTCCAGCAATTAGATGTGTCACAAAATAGGTCTTGAAGAACAGTGACCTTCTGACAAACTTGAGACAAAGGGGACTAATTTGTCTACATTATTCCCAGGAGTGAATCCAGCTATGTTCCGACTAAAGTAAAATCAATAGGACATTTACAAAAATAAATCTGACCCAGTCCCATGGCCAACAATAAACACAATCCCTATGTGCGCAGCAATGCAATCACAACCAAAATGGCTTACATTCATAAATATATAAAACTGGCTCAGTTCACGACTTTGTTCATAAAACAAAGAATTATTCAGAAAAACTGTGTTGTGAAACAGATATTTCAATATGCTTCTTTGTTGATTATTATCTATGACTATGTTAAGTCTAAAGCTTAGACTTCATGTAACTGTGGGAATATTTGTTCAAGCTGGAAGGATTTAAAGACTTGAGCAGCCTTCAAAGGTGTCCAACTGCAGTTGAAAGGTAAATATAGTAATCTTAGGGAAGAAGAACAGTACACATATATTCTTACATTGAAGGATCAGCAAAAACAGAAATTGGCCAATAGGTGACACTCTATTTCATGGTGCTGGCAGCCAAGGCACAAGAACCACACCCACTCAACTTAATAGCAGCTCGCTGGTTCCCTGCGTGCCGCTAGGTGGTAGCCAGCACGCAGGTAGCAGGCAGTAGCACGCGCTGTATTATTGGATGATGTAACCTTGGCAGGTACTGGTTAGCTTTACAAACGAGAAAACGGAGGGTTATGAACGATTTTTAGCCTGTCATGTAGCGTAGCAGCAACTATTTTGTGACTGCAGAAATGTTTAATAGCCGCGTTCTTGAAGCACACACATGCAGAATAAACACGCCATCATCTGGCCGATTTAGCTCGTGTGTTATTCATACTGTATGAATACAGGACAGCAACATAAGCAAAAGTCAGCGACAGTAGAAAGATGCACTCCAAAAAGGTGAAACCACAATTTACTAGGATTCAAATTTCTTGAACATGAACTTTAAGCACCGATTTGTCTCTACAACAGACCAAATTTTACACTTCCTCCATCAGTCATGCCAGTTTGTTTGCGTAACGCACTGTTTGTTGAGAATTCGACCAGCTAATCAGAAACGCCGGTATAAAAAAATTTTCCAAGGAAAATTAAGTGATACCTGCGTGCTGGCTACCACCTAGAAGCACGCAGGGAACCAGCGACCTTTAGCAGTACAGAGTGGCACTGTCTCAACTGGCCCCAGAAGAGATATACCGGAAGCTTTTCGGAAAATTATGCTTCACACTGATTAAAACATCAAAGTCGCATTGCCATAAGAACTTCTTGCACATAGAAGGACACTTTAGGAGACCGTTGATGTCTTTAATTCCTTCCAACTCAAACAAATGCGCGGTAGCGCATGCAGCGTAAAAATGACCAGTTGCTGATTTGGGCAACTACATGAAGGACTGCACTTAAAAAATTTGATTACATAAGTATTTGTTTGAGTTGAGAGGAATTAAAGAATGGATGGCCTCCTGGCTAAGATGTCCCTCTATAGCAATGTGACTTTGATGTTGTAATCAGAGCAATTAAGGCATTTTTCGCCAAAAAAGTTTCCGGCGTAATTGAAGCTCCTACAAGAGCTTTCAGTTTATTCTCTCTATGACACTGGTTGGGTATAGGAGTCCCTGATTTAGAGACCCAGTTCATCCACTACATAACGGGCCCGTTATTCATTGATCGCCTCGTTCTCTAAATCAAGGACTGTTCTGACCACAGTCTCTACTAGGGCCAGTCGAGGCGGTGGCACTTTCTACTTCAGCAACAAAATAACAGCATATGTTTTAGCAAGTAGGTGGCATTAATCTTATGTCAAATTTTACTTGGTCAGTTTTTAACCCACATTAGTGCAACAGCAAGCTTTTATATGTATACACAGCTGTATGTTTATACAGCTTTTGCACCAAGAAATTCGATCCCGTTCCCCGTTGGATCAGTCTGGTCGTTGCAGGTAGATGAATTCCCGGTTCAGAATTAAAGACAATCCTGTATATGTCATAGCTATATACCTACCGATCCTCACGCGCAAATGCTCTTCGACACGGACAGAACTTTCGCCCATTTTTAAAGGCTCACAGTCACATTTCTTGACAGACGAACACTGTTCTGCTCCTTGAATGAACTTTCGCATCACGTGGACTGGGGGAGACAACTAATCTCTAATACATTATTGGTATTGTTCGTCGAATTGGATTAAAAGTGAAAAGTCACCTACTTAGGAACAGATCAAAACTCTTGAATACTTTTCACCCAGGATCCTAAAAGACGGAGCTAACGGCAGCATTGCAAAAGCAAAAAATTGTAACAAATGTTTGGCGCGTAATCGTCCAACAGATGCCGCTTGCAGTTCACGTAAACAAACGCATGTGTTCCAAAATGGTCAGACATCTCAAATATTTTCTTAGGAATTTTCCTTGACTGGTGAGGTATTTTTCAATTCCGCTTCAATACGGGCTTAGTTTTTATGCACAGGAGTTTTCGCTTTGTTTGCTTGTTGAGCTTTGTAAAAACAAATCTTAATTATGTAACAAGAATTGAACAAGACAGGGAGCGAACTTTGAATGCCAGTTGAGCCAGCCTATGAAGATTCATCGTCAAAATAGACAAAATACAGCTAGGTACCACTGCGTGTTTTTCTTCCATAGACCCCGAAATTGCAGACAGCCAGGGTAGTTCTGCTCGTCAACTCACCGTGAAACCTGTATCAACATGTAGAACCAACGACCGGACGGGTGCATGTAAAGTCTGGGTATCCGGTAACCGACCTTGCCCGGCGTAACCGTTTAAGTCAACTTTAAGTGAAAAACAATGTAACAAACGTCATTTTCTTGCGTCATTCTCAACCTTTTGTAACAATGAAAGTATGTTGTTGTTTTGAAAACAGCGCTCTCATGTCACACGCACGTGCCATTCCTAAATTATTGCGACATTTTCGCAGCAGCAAAATTTGTTCTGTAATTTGGTTTTTCGGTATCAAAATTCTAAAATCTTATAATGAAGTGAAACCAGTTCCGGTAATTTGTTGTGACGTGTACACAACCTCGTGAAAGAACAACAGTCGATTGAATAATCGTTGCAAAAATAGAAACTGCAATTGGTGACGCGTTGATGGCATTAAGCCCACGTAGAAGATCACTCTACAACTTTAGCAGCCGAGTAACGGTAGAACGCCATTTTTTCAACACCCTTAAAGGAGAATGCCACCCAAAAAAACAACCTATTTTGTATCAATTTATATCGAGTAGTTCAACTCTACAACGCCACATTTGGTTACGTTACCTGACACTAGACGACAGGCGGAGGTGTTGAAATTATTCAATGACGTAATTGGTTTCACATGCAGTCTGTTCAGCAGTTTGCAACACGGGTTACTGGTGTCAGCTTATCGCTTGAATTCATCGGTTTAACTCCAATAAATCATCAAACTTCGATGTAAAACCCTTAAAAATACACCGAGTTCTTATAAAAATGTGTTGTTTTTTTGCTGTTACGGATTTATTGATATGTGGACACATCGTAGCCTACAAAGTTCCGCAGGCCAATTTACCAAGGTCCGTAGCAGGAGTTTGGAGTCTGTTCAAAGATAAATTGGAAGTATTCTTCCGTGAAATATAGACAGTAAAACCTAGATCTGTGTTATTTATACTTGTGATTTTTTGAATTCTAAACACACAAAAACGCTTGTTATCCTGGCCAGTGGCTCGGAACCCGATCAGGCCCGTCGGCGGCTGGACTGACTTTGTTATCCTGGCTAGTGTCTCGGAACCCGATCAGGCCCGTTGCTGCCGCCGGGACTGGCTCGAACATAAACCAACTTGAGTTGGAAACTAAACCTCCAGTCGCGAAAAGACTATAATAGTGAGTTAAAGAAATAATGTGCACATAATTTTTTAGTTGAATAAGCCACGAAAATGAAAATCTACTTACTTGTAAGTGGCCGCGAATTCGGGTTCCCCTTCCACAGACCGTCAGGGCAATGATTGTACAGTAACAATGATTAGAATGATGTTTTTGTATTTCTAAATAAAGATTCCCCTAACATGTAACCATAGCATATAAAATCGAATAATTGTCTCACAACAGCTTTCTGTCAGCAAACACTGAATTAGCATGCGCTAACACGGCCTCAGTGCCCGGTCAATTACCTTTGTTGGCGGCACCATAAGCCGGTAACGCAGTGGTTTATTCATTGCTGGCTTCTCAACATTTGCACTCACGAATACTGCAAAGGCATTACAAATTGTATCAAATTTGACAGACTTTGGTTAGGATGAGAATAATTCATTTTTGAAACAGAACGTAGAATAATAAACGTCTACATAGCAACTCGCCCGGTGCCAATCCCAACTTAGTCAAGAGCTCATCCGACGAAGTCTTCAGGGGTCAGATCGTTAGGTTTCACAGGCTATCACTTTGAACGGGAATACACTGATCAAGAAATACTTTAAGAGACTCGGGCGCCGTGAACGCTGCACAGGCAACGGAACGTATGAATAGTTCTTTGGTAAGCCAGAATTCGTTAGAGAAATCACCGTCAACAAAATGCCGGGCACAGACACAGAGATGTTTCACGGCCTCATACTTGCTATTAACAGCGTACCTTTCATTCATCACTACCGCGATCCACTTCCTAAGCATTTCGGGCTCTAGAGGAAGTCGGAAAAACGATTTACTCGCTTTCTTCGCAGCTTCATAGATCGGACAAGCGGGAACGATGCACCGCAATATAGCGGCATTCACTCTGCAGACGAACCACTGAAGTCGCTGCGTCGTTTCTCACCTTCCTCACAAGTTAACGCAACACCTCTCGGCAAGGTGAGGTCGACCGTATAAGAGGCGATGTGGATATAGACTGATTAAGATGGTGAAAAAGACTAATTAAATCGGTTGGCATTCTCCTTTAAATAGTTAAATTTACTGAAGGAAGACTGTAGTTTTTAATGACACTAATTTTGTGTCAGGTTTTATCTTACCACTTTTTACATGTGGAGAATTTCTCGCTTACACTGGTCACCGCTCTGATTCCCTAAGCCCCAGACAACTTTTATGATACTGATCAGCAAGCCCTTTGTATTGATGTAGATCTGAGCTAATGAAGTGGAAGGTAATAGCTAGCACTACATTCTTAACAATGGTGATTGTTATTACACCCAAATTGTTTTTCTCTGGCATTTACAAAGAGTTAATGTCTGCAATGTGGAGAGCAGTTTTAACTTGGTTCATCATTAAATAATACAAAAAGACGAATAAGTAAATTTGCGTTGATATTGACAAAGGGCCACTTCCCAAAGGAATGTTGGTTTTAAATACCTGTTTTCATTACTTTATTTTAATACTCATGTCTACTTGCTTCTTTTTTCGTACCAGTTAGGGTTAAGTCACTGTGTGTTGTTTACTTGTTTCAATATAGCTTAGTTGTATATTAAAAGAATCCACGTGATATTGTTAACTCTGACCAGCGTTTGTAAATCTCCATGTATATTAAGAGCTAATTAACTTACAGGATAATGCCAATACTGAATGTGAGGCTTTCACCTCGTTAAAATACATTTTACACTTAAAATTGTCACATAAAAAATGCTTTCTTCAGCAACCATTTTTGGTTCTATTCATTCCTCGATATATGTCTTTGGGAATTAGAGGACTTTTGCGAAGAATTCCAAGTCTGCTTTTGTGGTCACTATTAACTTTTTCAGGGCGTACTATGACCGTGGACAAAGTACCGGTATTTCAGTTGACGTCATTTGTGTTTGCCATAAGAAGCATGAGACTCAGAGTAGAACGCGTGACCAGTTGGATGACTCTGACAGTACAATTTCAGAATAACAAATAACAAGTAATGTAAAACAACAGCACTATTTAAATAACAAAAAGTTAAAAGAAGCAAAAACCCAGTAATGAGAATGGCAGTATTATAAAAAGTAACATTATGTATCACAAAGATTGCTACAGACAAGAGGAAAAGAAAAGTGAAAATAAGAATTAAGTTAATGACTGCTCTGATGTTCTGTCTATGTAGATGTAAAATGCCAACACCATGTTTGAATACATTTAGGAAGAAAATACGTAACCTCGTCAGCTGCCACTTGTAGATCCCGTATTTTGAGAACTGGTTTTCTCTACTAAATATCAGGCACCAAACTGGTCCCAATTTAAAATCTGGGACCCTAATTGTAAGGAACTATTGCTTAATTGTAGATGTACAGCATTGGCTTTTTTTTTCTTAGGTAGCCATGGAAATGAATAAAGTTTCTGCAACATGTGGAACCAGAATGGTCAACTCTGGTCAGTTATTGGACAGTGTCCAGAAGTACGGTGTGTTGCATCTTCCTTCCAAACTGTCAGGGGAGATAACTCTCAATGCAGCACTTATGGAACCAATCGGTATTCAGATAGGTATAGCTTAGTGTGCATTTCTTAATTCACGTTGTGTTACTTTAGGGATCTGTTTCATGAAAGGTGACTTAAGACAAAAGTCAGGAACTAGTCTTAGGCTGCACATGACTATTTCTGAGAAGTATTTAAATGTCACTTGAATAAAAATGCTATCCTTGAGGTTATACACATAACTGGCACTTACCGAGGTAATTTCTATAAATTATTTCTCGACTAAGACGCTCATAATTACTTGGCTAAACTTTATTCCGCAATTGTGGAGTGGGATCGTAAGATCAAGTTTCTGTCTTGAAGGTCTGAAGTCATTTTTCGTGAAACAGACTGCTGGTTTGCTTCTTGTTTTTCCAATTCTCTTCTATCAACATTGTTATTTCTGATAGTTATGAGTTGATCATGGCTCCGAATTTTGTCAAAAATCTCGCCATTTGAAGCGACTGCATGAGAACAAGCACTGCTAACCTGAAGGTGATTTGCTACTCATAACTTAAGGAAATTTTTTACTGTATCTTTGTAGTTTGTTGAGGAGGCATGTGTGAAATAGATGTTAAATCGCTTCCTTTACTCAAGGTTGTACGGGTCTCACTGGGCACACTGCTAGACCCTTAAGTCAGGTCTCTAGCTCCTCAACTCGGTTTTACCTATAAAGCGTAAAAATGGTTCCTGGACCAGATGATCAGTGCAATGGGCCCATGCGAGCGGCCTGTGCACGTCTGGTACAACATGTACCAGACCGTCCTCCTGCAATTAATTTAATCTGTTGTGTTATTTATCATGTTACCTCAAACTTATTTCAGACAGTGAGATGGTAGAACTTGAGCAGGCTCGCAAGGCGATGTTAAAGATGAGGGCAGATTATCAGTGTCAGACTGCATGTAGAACACAGTCACGTGGTGGCGATGGGAGAGATTTGTTCTCAGCGTGTCAAATACAAGCCCCGGCCTCGGCTGAATGGTAAGTATACTGTTCAGTACTTGGTGCACACCTGTGGATTGTCTGTTGGCTTGCTGGCACACTTGTAGATAGGTTGTTGGCATGCCGACGCACTGTTGACTAGACTGTTGGCATGCCAGAACACTGGTGACTAGGCTGTTGGCATGTCGGCACACTTGGAGCTATTGGCTTCTTGCATGCAGACAGGCTTGTGGCTAGGCTGTTAGCATGCTAACACACTTGTGGCTAGGCTGATGGTATGCCAGCACACTTTTGTCTAGGTTGTTGGCATGCTAGCAAACTTGTGTTTACGTTGTTGGCATGCTGACCTGTGGCGAGGCCTTTGGCATGCCAACACACTTGTGGATAGGCTGTTGGCATGCCGGCTCACTTGTGGATGTTGGCAAGCCAGCACATTTGTGGCTAAGCTTTTGGCATGCCGGCATGCTTGTGGAAAGGCAGTTGGCATGCCGGCACTCTCATGGCCCTTGGTATGCTGACAAACTTGTGGCTCAGCTTTTGGCATGCCGGCCCACTTGTGGCTGTTGGCAAGGCGACACACTTACTGCCTGGTAAACCACTGTGATATGTAGTTTGGATTATCTGTTGTCTGTCTTCTAACAATGCTTAAAGATGTTACATCAGAATATATCAAAATGTTTATTTGCAGTGCACATCTTCATAGTAATGATGTGCTGTAATTGCTAGCATCCATATTCTTCAGCATCTTATAGCTTTGATTATCAATAAAAAATTGAGTTTATAAACTTTGGCTGAATATATTTCTGAATGAATTTGTTCAGATCCATTCCTATGCCGCTTGTTCCAGAAGGAAGTTTAGCAAAATAGCCTCCATTTCGCTGTAGGCAGTGCTCAAGTCAAAGAAAATCAGCAAACGTAACTTTCTATGTGCAGATTATGGTAAAAAATCTTCGGTTTGGGACACAATATGGTGGACCAATGAAATTTTATATTGTCAAATTTTTCACAAGAAAAATAACTTTTCAGGAAAATTTAGTTTGCTTTAAGTACAATTTGCATTGCGTAGCTATTCCGAAACAACATTTAATTTTTGAACGTATGCAACAATGTGATAGACCTCTGAAAAATAAAAATATGTCAATTTTAGGAATTATTTTTGTCCCAAATTGAAGAATTTTTAGGTATTGTGTGTCGAGAAGTGTGTAGCTTACCTAACCAGAAAATATTTCCAGCCTGCTGTTTCTAAACAGATTGGGTTGTTATAGGCTGAAGGGTCAGTATGAAGAACATGATGGTATCAGCTTACCTAGGAGTGTGGTATACAGCCACTATCTGGACTTTTGTGTTCGCTATAACTTTGAACCAGCCAACCCGGCGGGATTTGGCAAAATGATCCGCATGGTCTTTCCAAGAATAAAAACCAGGAGACTCGGTAACCGCGGAAACTCCAAGTGAGTATAGAGTTTTGCTGGAATATTTCTTCTTGTTTTCAAAATTTTGCCTGTCACATGTGTGCTTCTTTGTCAAAACCATGACTGATCCAGATTAACCAGTTTCTCCTTTTGATGGAACATGAAAATATTTTCCGTAACAATGTTTTTTTTTCTCATGAATGCAACTGACCTTTTGACGAATGTGGTTTCCTCAAGACACTCTGCTTACTGTAATAATCTGACAGATTAGGGAATGTCTTTGTCACTTTGAGTGTAACACGTTGCGTACATTTCTGAAGTAGCATAGAACAAGGTGCCAGCTGCATACTGTTTTAATTCTGGTTTATACCGGTCAGGTATCACTACTATGGGATCAAGGTGAAGGACCAGTCACCGTACAGTGATATTCTCAGTCTGACTCAGAGGGTGAACAGGTACGATTTAGGTTCTACCTGCCGCATGGCAGGAATAGAGGAAAGTTTAGTCGGGTAAGGCCAAAGAAAATAGTGTGCAGCCAGCTTATTTGGAAACCTGCACATCGTTGTTTTACGAAACAAACACCCACCCGCATCATTTTTTAACAATGTTCTTTTCCTTTACACTTAGAAAGGTCACAAATATATGAATGCTTGTTGCGTGAATTGACTTTAACAAATAATGCTAACACATTTCAAACCTCAACAGTTTGGAAAGCGTTCGGAAGTCCACGTTTGTACTGTTTTTAGTTCTTTTAGTTAGTGCTCCAAACAATTTTGATAACGACCTGAGCAGCCAATAAGCGTGCAAGAGACGGTGTTTTTGCTGGAGGGCCAAGACATTCAAATACAGGAATGTCATGTTTGAACTGCATGACAAAGTCCATACTGTCAGTAAGATAAAAGTGTGTTAAATGCTGATGTTTTCTGTGTATACCATTGACTATATTGTGACTCGGCTCTTCGTTTTAACACTCACAGTGCATCTTCTTGTCTGAATCTATGAACCTCAGGTCATCTTTTGATGTTGTATCTTTAGTTTGAATACCCTTGCCACGGTAGCTTCCCATAGTCGCACTGTTGTAAGTTGGATGTAAACTTTACTATGGTAATACATTCATTGAAAAAATCTACCGTTAATTAAGTTTCTTAAAATTCTCTGGCTTACGATTTTGAGTTTTCATTGGTGTTCTGTTTTTGTTTAATTCATTTTGTTACTTTCAAGATTTTGTTATACATGTATATTATGTTAGCATTGTTCAACACTATCCTGACTCGTGGCGGTATTGTTGTTGCAGTCTGTTGTAATGTTGTGCGATCACAGTGGATTTGGGGGATTTTATCTACAATGCTGCTACCAGTTGTTTTTCAAATGCATTCTGGGACTGTTGTCGGCTGGTAAAGATCTGGTATCATTATTGAAATCTCGGCTAAGTTCCTTTGCAGATTTAAGAATTCCAAGAGTAAAGCTAAACAGTCAGGTCTTGTGCTTTGCTTTCAATGCGTGGGGATATGGCATGAAGTCTTGTATAATCTTGTATTCTCGGGGTTTTTTGTTTCTCCGGAGTACAGGCCTGGTGTTTTAGGTGTTGAGATTTACTGTAGTGTGATAATACGGTGTACGCCACAAGAATATTGTATACAAAAGATTTGCTAAAAATCTTTGAGTTCATTTGATGCATTCCATGGGGACTCACTCAATTTTTACATTAATATGGCGCTTGTTTAGTCTTACTTGCCCCACAATGAAAGTTGTAGTGGAATTGTGCTTCCATTTATGGTGTGTGTTCTCCAGTGACAAGAACTGTTTTCTGTTATAATATTTACAAGACTTAGTAAACAAATTTTCTATGATGTCATCAGATGTATCTGAGCAGACAACCGCCCCATGATGCATTTGAAAAATGGCCGTCAGTGACTAGTGAGTAAGTTTTACCGTAGTTGAAATACCAGGAATTAAATAACGGAATGCCATGATGATTCTTTTCTTGTTACCGATATCTCAAACCTTATTCTCAAAAATGGGCCGTCTTTACAACATTTCACATTATGTTTAATAAATTATCTTCATTCTCTGGGAAAATTTGTTTATTACTTATCCGAGGTCAAAGGTTACAGTGCTGTCACTCAAATCAAATCTTCCACCAGGCATAGAGCAGTTCCGTAGGTGCCCTCAGTCCTCTCAATTCACTGAAATATTGAGTTAGTAAGGTGTACGTAGGATAGAAAGATGCTGGTGAAAATGAAGGGAGTTGTGTGTTGATACGACAATTGAGAATGAATGCATAACGTCTGAGTTGCTGCGCACTACCTCTGTGACTTGTGTTTACGAACACACCATTTCATTAATTTAATCGATAATTTGACGTTTCACTGTTTCGATCTCATGCTCACGATTGCACCATTTTTGGATGGGTTCAATGTATTCTGTGCTATCTAATGGCCAATTTTCTATGATACAAATAAACACTCCTAGAAGCAACACTGTTTGCAGTGCAGTCGTGGGCGCATTTTAGCACTCCACTTTGTTCTTTTTTCTATCCACGATATAACTGAATGAGGTACATTAATTTTGACTGAACTCTACGTGTTGTATTTGTCCACAATCATTTCAGAGCCAAGTTGATGCTGACGGTGTAGGGGGTAGCGATATACACCTGGGTCATACAAGTATCATTATACCTGGCTTCCCAAGTGTCCAAGGAGTTCACTGTCCAGCTGAGATGCTTGACGTGGTAATGCTGACTTTGTGTACAAGTACAGTCGAATGAAAGCCTGTTTCATTTTTATTGAAATTGATTTTGTTATCAGGTCACAAAGAGTAGTCACTTTCAAATTACATAATTTGTGTTGGCATTTTCTATCATAAGCAATTATTATGTATTTTATCTCTTACTTCACATGTACTTTTTTCACAGTGTACTGCAGCTGCTTTGCAAAGTAGATTCAATCAATCGCTAGAAAAGCGATAAGCATGTGTCTAACCTCGTGGGTTTGGAGTTGAAACAATTCTTTCGAAAATGTTTGAAGCTGCATTAATCTAATAGTATACTTATTAGAGAAACTTACGTCATACCGTTGTAAAATTGGTCTCGTTTTATTACCTACTTTGTGAAGAAGTGATGACTGGACTCAAGAAGAACTGACTGATCGTTAGTTCATCAGACCAAACTAACACCTTACAAAATTTCAGACCTGCAGTCCTGGAGTCACCCTGAATTTTACTGAGGAATAATTTGAGTCTAACTTTTCTTTGTAAGCACCGTAAGTCAAAATTTTGTTTGTTTTTGGCATACGGCATGGATATTATGCCACTTGTAATTCTTTGCACATGATCTCATTCAACTTAGCTTCATGTATGGCCTAGTGGGTCAAGTTCAATAAGGCTAGTGTCTCAGCTTTAGAAAAGCAAGATCTCATCATGTATTTTAAACGAGACCATGTGATTTTGGCTTGATTTTCTTGCTGCTAGACAGTTATTGAACACGACCATGACATTCGTATACAGGCGCCTGCCTTGGTTGGAATTTTTGTGTGTTTTGTCCTTAGTTCAGTTAAGGTGCTCTATAGCTCATATCATAATCTCCACAGGTGGCGGTAGTGCTGCAGCTCTACAAGTCATTTTGTCAGAGACTCCTTGAGTGTCTCGTAAGGGCAGACTTCAAGCAGGTCAGTATAAGGCAAAGTGGACATCATTAAACAGTGAGATGGATCTTGCTGTGTAACATGGCTAATTGAATAAATTCCATGTTGATTGTGTTAGGTCAATTTTAATTAGTTAGGTCAATTTTAATTGACCTAACACAATTAATCAATTTCGCAAAATTTGCTCTATGATTTGTGAACTTGTTGGAAATGATGATGGACTGCAATCCTTGTTCTGGTGGTCACTTTTTTAATTACATGTAGAAAGATAAAACATTGATGAGTATTTTCATTTGTATTGTTTCAAACATATCAGTTGTCAGTATGGTTATTATTTGAAATAATAATAAGGTGTCATGCAATGTCAAATACTCATTCAATGTAATTGACAAAAGTAAGGAAAATGTGACTTTTAAAAGCAAATATTCATGATGGTTATGGGCATGACTGTCATGTGCCTGCAATAACTGGTAAGTCCCAGCACTCTACTTTGTCCAGGTACACTCCATGTTACTGAACTTCTGGAAGTCTGTTCCCCCACACATCGTCAGTAGTATGAAGCATAAGTACACCTGCGAGCTGATCGCACTCTGTGACTCTGTGCTGTACTCCGTCGTGGAGAATGTGTTGGTGCCAAGTATTGTACAGACTTTGCCTGTGCTGTGAGTATTGTCACCTTCATCATCGCCGTCACTTCCACTTGTTGTAAAGGGGAAAGCTACCATTTTTGATGCTGCCTTTTGTAATTTAGATCCTGGTTATCCTGTAAAGACATTTTTTGTATTAATTACTGTACCCAAGGTGAATGTGTATTATCTTAGGAACAATAGAAAATGAATTAAATTACCTGACAAAATGCTTGCATCTTGTTGCTCATTCACTTCCATTGAGTGATAAATGACTTTGACAGATCCATATTTCCTTGCTAGATCTCTGATGAGATTTCCAAAAGATCTCCATGATAGCAAGTTGCAACATTATTTTATAAAAACAATGATGGATTTAAATTGGCTGAACGTGTTTCTTCATTTATTAAAACACCATCCTCGGAAGCAAAAACAGTGGCCATCTTGCTAGGCCAAACAAGAAGTAATGATACTTAGACACAGTTACTCAATAGGTAACTACCACACCACAGGTTGTCATTGTTAGTATAGTCTACTGTTACTCCCCAGTGTAACTAAGTGTGTCTATTATGTGTCTAATACACAGATTCTGTTCAATAGACAGTAGGACATTATGTTTCCTCTGTGGAAGTAAATGCAGAACCAAGAGGCGGGTACTTTGTTGGGCCATCTACGGCTGCTGGCGTTTTTTTCAGCCATGGAGCTTCAACCCAGCTACAGGGTCAAGTGCCTCTCGTTGGGCCTGTTACTGTGCGGCATTTTTCCAGTAAAATCTTTTCCACCATTTTCAAAATCCTTATTTTCTTCTGTCTATGAACTAGAAGGCAGGTGGGAGTTTGTTGCACTGTGCACATGCATGTAAATGCTTTGTATTCAGGGTGTGGTATCAAACGCATTTAGCATTGATGTTTTAATGAATCAATATTTTAGACTCCTGCAAGATATTCAAGTGTTCTGCAAAAACTTGGTGAAGTGGACATGTGAAGCCATTGGCGGCCAACACCCCCTACTGGCTTGTGGGAAGATGAAAGGTAAGGCCAAAAAACATTAGGGCTGTTTCATTAAAAATCATAACTTCAAAACCTATTTAACTTCTACCGTTTTAAATCTCAGAATAAGTCAGCAAGGTATGACCAAAAAAGGCTTCTAGCTCTTTGGGTAAAGAGACCTAAGAATTCTAGAATACCTACACATTTTTATGCACCCACATGTCGTCATGCCTGTCTCTCTGACGTCCGCTATATCTCCAAAATCTACCGGTGATGAAATTTTGCACAGTGTGTTCCTTTCCTGGATGGTATGGCATGAGCGATATTTCAAACAGATCGGACTACCAGTGTGCCCCCTTGTGGCAATTTTAGTTTTTTAGGTTTACCTCAAACAAGGTCCTCAGCGGATTTTCATAAAGTTTGGCAGATAGGCATCTCACGTTTTCGGATGGATTCGAGGTATTTTGCGCGACATAGTGGCCAATTTTACTGTTTTCGAGTCTGTTTTTTGGTGTCCGCCCAACCACACCACTCTAAGGATGATTGTGAAAATTGGCATGTATGTTCCTACTATGAAGAGGACTGCTGAAGATTTTCCAATGACTTCGACTATTGTGATGCCTCCTAGTGGCAGTTTTGATTTTTTTGCGGCCATGGCTGTTTCTCCCAATCCTTCAGCAGGATCTTTATTACATTTAGCAGCCAAGTGTATTTATATGAAGTTGACTATGAATGACGATGAAATTCAGATGGATCCGACGAGTGCTGTGCCCCCTAGTGGCTATTTCATTTTTATGCGCCCACATATTTATATGTGGACGCATTATGCCGTCATCTCTGTCCGTCCGTCCGTCCGGCGTCCGCTGCTCTATCTCCAAAACCCTTCGACATACGTTCATGAAATTTGGCACATATGTTCCATTCATGAATGGGACGGCATGTGCGAACTTTCGGACGGATCCGACTACCGGTGTGCCCCCTAGTGGCAATTTTAGTTTTTTACGCTTACCTTTGTATCTTCAAAAGTCCTGAACGGATTTTCATGAAATTTGGTATGTAGGCACCTAGTAGTGAGATGACGCTATCCTGCCGTTTTCGGATGGATTCGACATAGTTTGCGCCACCTAGTGGCCATTTTTACTGTTTTCGAGTCTGTTTTTGTGCTTCCACCCCTCTATCAACCAAACCGCTCAAAGGATGATTGTGAAAATTGGCATGTATGTGCTTACTATGTAGAGGACGGTTGACGATGATTTTCCGACGATTTCGACTACTGTGGCGCCTCCTAGTGGCAGTTTTTTTTTTTTTGCGCCTATGGCTGTATCTCCTAAACCGTTCGCAGGATCTTTACGAAATTGTGTAAGTATATTTATATGATGTTAACAACGGAAGATGACGACTTTTGGACGGATCCGACTACCGGTGTGCCCCCTAGTGGCAATTTTAATTTTTTTACGCTTACCTTTGTATCTTCACAAGTCCTTATTGGATTTTCATGAAATTTGGTATGTAGGCACCTATTAGTGAGATGACGCTATCCTCCCGTTTTCAGATGGATTCGACATAGTTTGCGCCACCTAGTGGCCATTTTTAGTGTTTTCGAGTCTGTTTTTGTGCGTCCACCCCTCTATCAACCAAACCGCTCAAAGGATGATTGTGAAAATTGGCATGTATATGCTTACTATGTAGAGGACGGTTGACGATGATTTTCCGACGATTTCGACTACTGTGGCGCCTCCTAGTGGCAGTTTTGTTTTTTTGCGCCTATGGCTGTATCTCCTAAACTGTTCGCAGGATCTTTAAAAATTGTGTAAGTATATTTATATGATGTTAACAACGGAAGATGACGACTTTTGGTCGGATCCGACTACCGGTGTGCCCCCTAGTGGCAATTTTAGTTTTTTACGCTTACCTTTGTATCTTCAAAAGTCCTGAACGGATTTTCATGAAATTTGGTATGTAGGCACCTATTAGTGAGATGACGCTATCCTACTGTTTTCAGATGGATTCGACGTAGTTTGCGCCACCTAGTGGCCATTTTTACTGTTTTCGAGTCTGTATTTTTGCGTCCACCCCTCTATCAACCAAACCGCTCAAAGGATGATTGTGAAAATTGGCGTGTATGTGCTTACTATAAGGAAGACAGCTGACAATGATTTTCAGACGATTTGGACTACTGTGGCGCCTCCTAGTGGCAGTTTTGTTTTTTTGCGCCCATGGCTGTATCTCCCAAACCGTTTGCAGGATCTTTACTAAATTTAGCAAGTGTATTTATGTGATGTTGACAACGGACGATGACGACTTTAGGATGATTCTGACTACCGGTATGCCTCTTGTGGCAATTTTAGTATTTGCCTCTAGTGGCAATTTTAGTATTTTACATTGACCTCTGTATTTTCATAGGTCTTCAGGTGTATACTTTGTGTTACTTCGTGACTGTGAAGGAAAAGTTCTAAGTAGAAATTTGTTTCTGGCATTCTAATGCTGTGCTAATCTCGTATGTTGGTAAATTTGTTTTTAATTCTATGTTTCTGTGGTGCTTTAAGCAAATGGTGTATAGGATGTGCTTGTATTATGAAGATAACTCACATTTTGCCCCTAGCCTATTGAGGAGACTATGACCATGCCTTTCCATTTTGCAAAGTATGCCCTCTACTGGCCAATTTATGGTACCAATAAACAACCCTAGAAGGATACCGTATGCGGTGCAATTGTGGGCGCATTTCAACGCTCCGCGTTGCTCTAAAAATGTTTCTGTTTTCTGTGCCATATATAATGCCCATTTTTATACTAGAAATAAACTCCCCTAGAATCATACTATTTGCATTGTTCTTGTTATTCATGGGCTTAATTTTCCAATACTTAGCAAATGTGTCATGTTGGTTTACAATTTATTTCACATTCCAGAAATTCAAGCCCTTGAACTTAATGAAGATGTTGGAGAGTTACAGTACATTACGAAAAGCAATCGGACAAAATGCTGTTTGTCTGTCATGACGGTTGATACCATTCACAGCTAAAAATGATTGACCATGAACTGTCATTACACCAATTATCAACTAGAATATAGTTTCCACTTCACTAAATTTCTGGTAAATCCCCTTTTATTCACAATCAGGATGAAAGGCTGCTATGTCAATGACTTGGGCTGCTATGTCAATGACTTCGGCTGGTGTCCAACCGTTGTGACTGGGAATTCAGGGTCAATTTTGTGTAGTGGATACGTTTGATCTGTAGTGTATTTTCTTTGAATGGATGCAATTCATGAGTCTTTTGGTACACCTTATGGTGCATTATCTTGTCTTCGTGTCAATATTTCAGTTGTAAAATCCTTTTGCGGAATCTTGCAAAAAAAGGCTGAACTAAACCACGAGGTCACCTTCAGTCGAACGATACTTCACTGTTACGACAGTGTGATACTAATGAGAGTTGATTGGCTGAAACTGGACTTCAATGCCGTTGTGTCACAGTGCACCTGGACAATGGGTGTGCAGGCAACAAGGGACTCCAAGAGAATTGTGAAGTGTAAGCCTCCACTGGTTGATTTGAAACATCAAACAAAAGGAACAAATTTGAAATGATTGCATACAAACTCTACTCTGGATATAGTTAGTAGATTATCATAGAAAACTAGAAGTGTTAACCTAGGTTAATCAGAATTTGATTTTTCTCTTAAAAGAAATCAAGAGACGTGAAATTTGTCATTGCAAAAATTATGTGTCCCATCATAATGGTAATATTAAATATTTTATTCCTTTTTAATAATCGCCATAAAGCAGCTTAGACTGCCCTCAAAATATTCTTTGTTGCACTTCACTTCACTCCTCAAAGATGGGTCAGTTGATTGGTAACATAATTAATATCCCTTCCACCTCTTTTGTTTAGTTGATGTTGAATACGTGCAATAATTATAGACTGTTTGCTGTTGTATTAGACCTTCAGGAGTTTGGAAATATGCTGGAACAGCTTGTGACAATGGAGAAGTACTTTGTCTGGATCAGAAGTCTAGTAGACCGCTTTGTCAAAAAGGTAATGTGAATATTCCAAAAACAATGAAGCAGTTCGTGATTTATTATCACAATAACTCAGGGCTTGGAATTTTCCGCGGAAACGCGGATTTCCGCTTTTTTCAAATGTTCTGTCAGCGCATTTTATTATATTTCCGCGTAAAAAAATCGGATTTGATATAAAATTTCCGTGGCAAATTCCTTTCCTACCGCGGCGTTGCCGACGACGTTCACCTCGAAAAGCGGAAGTTGCTCTTTATGTTTCGGAGGAACGTAAATTGTCAACATTGCCGGGGCATCTGGGATAGTGTGGTGGGATTTTCAATGGCATCTCGTGTGACTGTAAACCGTGGTGACAAATACTACGGCTCTGCAGCCAAAAATGTGTGGGAATGGGAGTGGAGGAGTGGATGGACGAGATAAAAAGACGCAGACGCATGCTACTGATGGTGGTAACGTTTTTTTTTTTTTAGTTCTAGCGATGTTTGTCGGCGAAAGGTTCACATCGACTATTTCAAGTCTGGGTAGTGCGCATGTTTTGGGCCGTAAAAGTTTCCGCGTTTTTTGTCATTGGTCATTCCAAGCCCTGATAACTAAAGATTTGAAAATTGGGCCTTAAAATTTACAGTTAAACAGGACATCTTTGCTCTTTAGTTGTCATGATGGATCCTTAATCAAAGTGCTTTGAGGTTTCACTATACTCATCAGATCCTAAATTGCCAAATGAGTCATTTAAGTCACGGATACAATGTATTCATAATATGCAATTTAAGTGTCAGCCAAATTCAATAAACTCTGAAGCGTTTTCTTGAGTCGCTTACAGTTTTGATGTACATTTTGGTAACAGAAATTGTGTGCTATCGTGTTAGACTAGTTTGAAACTTAAGTTGAAGAGTCAAAAACAAAGAAAAGGTGGTTCTGGTGTGTACCCCAACTCATTTTGAGACCTGCACTCACCGATTAAATATACATCCACCAGCATCAATTTCAGCCAAGGTATCCGGTATCCAGTTTCTTTTTTGAAAAACATCACAAAGGCATGTCAGCAGCAACATTTGAAATGGCTCATTTGCCAAACAAGTCATGCATCAATTTTGCTGGTCTCGGATTTTTTTACCAAATTAATGTGAAGCAAAAAAATTCCTCACCAACAGATCGATTTTCAAAAAAACATACCAGAATCAAACTGTGCTTCTTGAATTATTTTTTGTTGTTGTTGTTTTTGAACAGATTTACTTTCAAAGAAATGCAAAACATAGTTTAAAATTAAAATGGTCTGTTTACAATCTAAGGTAGCATCCAAGTCAACATTCTGCTTCAGTCGTATTGGCCAGGACTTTATGTTGAAATGGAACCTGACGGCACACTGTATATTGAAGGAGCTCTACCTAGAAGGAGCAGTGTCCTATGGTAGGTGTTTTTGGTATCTGTTCATCTTAAGTACACTCCAAAGGTATTCAGACAAGATGACCCGGAATGCCCCGTCGTGACCACTGGGCAGAAGACAAATTCATCGTCAGAAGAGTTTTTCCTCATGACCAAGAATGAAGGGGAATTGACAGGAAAGCTAGTAACGTGGCTAAGTCACTTTGTAATTATAATTTTCTCCCCATAATAGTTATTTCCTTTCAATTATGCTGTTATTAACGTTCGTGATTGGGGAAACGCAACAAGTATTTTGTTCGATTACTATAAACTTAAGGAGAATGCCACCCAAAAAACAACCTATTTTATATGAATTTAGATCGAGTAGTTCCACTCGATAACAGCAAGTTCAGTTGTTTTACCTGACACCTAACGGCAGACGGAGGTGTTGAAATTAACAAGTGACGTAATCGGTTCAAACGCAGTGTGTTCAGTCGTTCACAGCATGCTCAACTTATCGCTTCAATTCATCGTTTTTACACGTCCAATAAATCATCAAAATTCGATGTAAACCCCTAACAAATATATCGAGTTCTTGAACAAATGTGTTGTTTTAATTCACTTTTAGGAATTTATAGGTATTTGAACGTACCGTAGCCTACAGAGTTCAGTAGACCAATTTACCATAGTCGAATTGCGGGAGTTAGGGTCTGTTTGGTGATAAATTCGAATCATTCTTCTGTGAAATACAGACGGCGGAACATAACTGTGTGTTGTACTTTTAGACTTGCGATATTTTCAGTTCTAAACACAAAACACTTGTTACTCCCGTCCAGTGGCTCGGAACCTGATCAGGCCCGGTGTCGCTGTCTTCGGGACTGGATATCATGAACATAGATCTCCAGTCACGAAAACCCTATAATAGTGAGCCAAAAAAATGTGCATGTAATTATTTAGGGGAATTAGCCATGAAACTAAAAATCGTCTTACTTGTTGGGGGGCGCGAAGTCAGGTTCCCTTCCACAGACCTGTCAAGGCAAAGGTTGTTCAGTAACAATGATTTGAATAATGTATTTTTATAATTATCTAAATAAGGATTCCCCTAACATGTGACCATAGCATATAACATCGAGTTATTGTTTCACAACAGATTTCTTTCAGCAAACACTGAATTAGCATGCGCTCACACAGCCCCGATGCCTGGTCAATTACCTTTATTGCATCTGAATCCAGGCACAAATTGTATCTAGTGAGACAGACTTTGTTTCAGTTTTATATAAGCATTGGTTAGGGTGAGAATAATTCATTTTGAAACAGAACGCAGAATAATAAACGTCTACATGGCAACTCACCCGGCGCCAATCCCGACTTAGTCGAGAGCTCATCTGGCGAAGACTTTACGGGTAGGATCGTTAGGCTATAAGTTCGAACCTGAATACACTGATCAAGAAATACTATAGAGGCACCGTGAACATGCACAGGCAACGGAATGTATGGATAGTTCTTTGGTTAGCCGGAATTCATCAGAGAAATCACTGTCGACGAAATGCCGGCCACAGACACGGAGATGTTTCACGGCCTCATACTTGCTATTAACAGTGTACTTTTCATTCTTCACTAACAAGAGCCACTTCGGGCTCTCGAGGAAGCCGAAAACACGATATACCCACTTTCAACGCAGCTTCATATTTCGGACAAGCGGGAACGACGCACCACAATATGGCGGCATTCAGTCTGCAGATGAACCACTGACATCGCTGCGTCATTTCTTACCTTCCTTACAGGTTAACGTGACACCTCTTGGCAAGGTGAGGTCCACCGTAAGAGGCAATGTGGATATAGACCAATTAAGACGGTAAAAAAGACTAAATCGGGTGGCATTCTCCTTTAGTTTGACTTATATGTTGCATCTGTGAATCGGTTACACCTCATACCTTGACAATTCCGAATTGATGCATGTTACAAAATAACATAAAAGCTGGATGTAGACATTCGCTGAAATCAAGGGTGGTGTCTTTACTATAAAAGCATTTAAACTACTCTGCTATTTAATGTGTGGGATGTGGCTCAGTTGTTGAGTATTTGGTTGCTACTGCGGAGATTGAGAGTTCGATTTTGTGTTGCTGCTACTTTCAAAGTACTTTTCTTGCCAAGAATGTCCATTTAACCATAGTGTTACATTCTAATTTTGTGGTATATTTACTACCAACTGCATGAGGAAAGCTAGAGTTTTATTGCCTTTGACCTGTAGGTTGGAAATACAAGAATTTATAGTTTTTTTTAATTTATTTCGTTCTCACAAGTGCAAACAATAAAGGAAAAACTAATAATGTATCAGACAAAATAAAAACAGAAATATTTGTAAAAAACGAAAGTATACGTTGATGGGATGTTTGATTCTCTAAGCAGAGTGTGAAATCAAACAAAACTTATGTTTTAATTTATACACAAAAATTTTGTCTGGATCATTGTGTAATTTTTAGAAGAAGGGTCTTCATTTCACTCGACACATGATAGCTTAATCATTGAGTCAACAAATATTATTGCTGACGAGTAGTTCATCTCTGTGTTAAAAGTACCTTAAGAAAGCTATGTGAAAAGGTAGCAGTAATGCGCAAAAAGTGCAGGAATATCTGTTTTGAACATGAAGTACAAAATGATATTTGCCACATGGAACCAAATCATTTAGTGAACAGTTCTCTTTGGAAGGTGTAGGTAGTCCTTAAAAGGACTGTTTGTTTAATCACGGTGGTACACCAGTGTGTTTCTTTACCATCATGTCTCATCCCACGATATGCCATGACCTTGAACTTCATTCACTTCAGTGGCCATGCGGTCACGCTCTTCTTTCACCTGGCTGGCATGGGCAATCAACTGCACCTGGCGAAGCACATTACCCACTTTGTGTGCGTCACGATATCGCACCATAACATCCCGCAAGTGTATGTTGAGCGCTTTCAGTCGACCGTAACTCTTGTTGATGTTTCTGTTCTGCCTGCAGTGTTTCTTGTTGGAAACCTTCATGATTTACTCTCTTGCGCTGTCAGTGTTCAATTGGTCTGACAACGCTGGTGGCTTCACTTTATATAGACCCAACAGTCAGTTGTGACACGTTGGTTGTCCTAAGCTCATTGAAACCTGTTGACACATTCAGGTCAAATCATGATTGATAAACATGAGATTAAGGATTATCTCCAGTCCTTTTGAATTTTTGTCCCTATAGGCACACCCCTGGATGCAGTAAGACTTTCACTGTTGGATTAGAAATCTGTGTATTTTGTCATAGTGACACTCTAGATGGAGCTGTCACAGAGGATTAGCAGGTGTCACTGGCCTGGACTGAATAATGAGGAACAATGTTGCCTTCCGTGTTTTCGGAATTATGAATTGAAAGAGTTGTAATGTTGAAATTGACATATAAGGAACTAACATTATGTCAAAGATGATGAGAAGTTGTCGATTAAAGCTAAACTTTTGTATGCATGTCCCAATTTATGTGTTAAATAGAAGTAATTTTTGGATAATTTTTCTGACAAATTAAAAGCAAGTTGAAGCGAAGTTGTCAATTTATTAATTACTCGATTGTGGGATTAAGGATAGATTATTTACTGGCTTAAGAATGTTATTACCTGGGCTAATATTTTGAAGGATTAATCAAGTGGTTATGTAGTTAAATGGTAATGCCAAAAACATAGTTGGGTCTAGTCTGGAGCCAGACTCATTTTGAGACCTGTGGTCTCACACTGAAAAAAGAATCACTCGCATCAGTTTCACCCAAGCTTTCAAGGTTTTTAAAAGTTGTACAAAGGTAAGTAAGCAAGGGTACACAAGGTTTGAAATGCCACGATTCGCCAACTTAGTTTTTGCTCGTCTCGGGTGCAGTTTCTTTTTTGAAAATGTCAGGAAATCAAAAGATACGGCATCAATAACTCACTTTTCAAAACATTGGCGGCCAGAATCAGCTTTGCTTTTTTGGCCTTACAAGAGGACAGTGATTTGTTTTTTAGTTCGTCAGATTGGGATATTTCTGTATTTGTGATGACAAACATGACTTCATTCGTCTACTCTAATGAGAGTTATGGCCGTAGGGTTCAGTAAATTAGAAGGACATTAATCTACCTTTCCTGCATGTGCAACTAGATTCTGTCAATAGTTAACAGGCAGTCTTTTGTATATTTTTTAAATTTTTAGATTGCATAGCTTAAGGTTATCTTAAACCTTATAAAGTGACCTCCATTCTAACTCATCAAAAAAGCCGGTTA
This sequence comes from Phoronis australis, assembly GCA_002633005.1. NCBI lineage: Eukaryota > Metazoa > Phoronida > Phoronidae > Phoronis > Phoronis australis. The sequence goes on along the minus strand of NMRA01000416.1, from coordinate 36,126 downwards.
TGTGAACTAGTAAAAGTTCTGATATATTTTCTGAAACAACTAGGATCAGAGATTATAAAAATATGTTTATATCTATGTGCCATTATTATCATTATATTTCCACCTTTTTAAGTCAAAATTTCGATTTAAAGAAAGGTACATTCATAGCAAAATAACCCCTTGGTTGATTTTAAAGAAACTCTTTTCAAATGAAACCTTCACAATTTGCCTAATAACCCTTTAGGAATTTTTGATTGCTCATTTAATTTAATTGACAATTTTTGAATGTCAAATTAACTTCCTAAATATAAGGTATTTTTGTAAAAATAGCACTTTGTATTTGCCTATCCTACCATTCACCAAAACTAGGCATTTAAAAGGAAAGTCCTGTTATTTTGATACTGATGAATAAATATTAAAATTGGAAAGTTTCAGTGAAATTCGATTAGCTGTTTTCAGAATTCGTGTTCGTAGTTTCAAATTAGGTCAATTTGCGGAAGCCAAGAAAAACCGGCAGTCATTACAGCTTGGTGAAAACATACCATAAACCTGTTAGGTATTTCAACTTTCACTTGTAATGTCTACTGAATTTGCAGTGTGTAATAAACTTAATTATCACTAAAACATTTTAATTTTTAAGTGCCTTTCTTGTCCTCGAATCGAACTTGGTCAAAGGAGGAATAAGTAGTAAGTCAGTCAACATTTCATTTTGATACAAACGAGGTGCCAGGGAGAGAAATCAACCAATCAACTCTGAAATAGACAAAAGAAATCAAGTTGGTACTTAAAATGCACATTGAGCATGAGATCTTCATTTCACTCGATACATAATAACTGAATCATGGAAGAAACAAAATTGCTGACGAGTAGTTCATCTCTGTGTTAAAAGTAGCTTAAGAAAGGTATGTGAAAAGGTAGCAGTTATGTGCAAAAACTGCAGCAATATTTATTTTGAACATGAAGTAAAAAATGATATTTGCCAGATGAAACCAAATCATTTAGTGAACAGTTCTCTTTGGAAGGTGTAGGTAGTCCTTAAAAGGACTGTTTGTTTAATCACGGTGGTACACCAGTGTGTTTCTTTACCATCATGTCTCATCCCACGATATGCCATGACCTTGAACTTCATTCACTTCAGTGGCCATGCGGTCACGCTCTTGTTCCACCTTGCTGGCATGGGCAATCAGCTGCACTTGGCGAAGCACATTACCCACTTTGTGTGCGTCACGATATCGCACCCTGACATCTCGCAAGTGTATGTTGAGCGCTTTAAGTCGACCGTAACTCTTGTTGATATTTCTGTTCTGCCTGCAGTGTTTCTTGTTGGAAACCTTCATGATTTACTCTCTTGCTCTGTCAGTGGTCAATTGGTTTGACAAAGCCGGCAGCTTCAGTTTATATAGACCCAACCTTCAGTTGTGACATGTTGGTTGTCATAAGCTCATTGAAACCTGTTGACACATTCAGGTCAAATCATGATTGATAAACATGAGATTAAGGATTATCTCCAGTTCTTTTGAATTTTTGTCCCTATAGGCACACCCCTGGATGCAGTGAGAATTTCACGGTTGGATTAGAAATCTGTGTATTTTCTCATAGTGACACTGTAAATGGAGCTGTCACAGAGGATTAGCAGGTGTCACTGGCCTGGACTGAATAATGAGGAACAATGTTGCCTTCCGTGTTTTCGGAATTATGAATTGAAAGAGTTGTAATGTTGAAATTGACATATCATAAGGAACTGACATTATGTCAGAGATGATGAGAAGTTGTCGATTAAAGCTAAAGTTTTGTATGCATACCCAATTTAAGTGTTAAATCGAAGTAATTTTTGCATAATTTTTTCTGACAGATTAAAAGCAAGTTGAAATGAAGTTGTCAATATATTAAGTACTCGATTGTGGGATTAAGAATAGATTATTTACTGGCTTAAGAATGTTATTACCTGGGCTAATAGTTTGAAGGATTAATCAAGTGGTTAGGTAGTTAAATGGTAAGGCCAAAAACATAGTTGGATCTAGTCTGTACCCAGACTCATTTTGAGACCTGTGGTCTCCCACTGAAAAAGAATCACTCGCATCAGTTTTACCCAAGCTTTCAAGGTTTTTAAAAGTTGCACAAAGGTAAGTAAGCAAGGGTACACAAGGTTTGAAAAGCCACGATTCGCCAACTTAATTTTTGCTCGTCTTGGGTGCAGGTTCTTTTTTGAAAATGTCAGGAAATCAAAAGATACTGCATCACTAACTCACTTTTCAATAAATCGGCGGCCAGAATCAGCTTTGCTTTTTTAGCCTGACAAGAGGACAGTGATTTGTTTTTTAGTTCGTAAGATTGGGATATTTCTGTATTTGTGATGACAAACATGACTTCATTCGTCTACTCTAATGAGAGTTATGGCCGTAGGGTTCAGTAAATTAGAAGGACATTAATCTACCTTTGCTGCATGTGCAACTAGATTCTGTCAATAGTTAACAGGCAGTCTTTTGTATATTTTTTCAATTTTTAGATTGCATAGCTTAAGGTTATCTCAAACCTTATAAAGTGACCTCCATTCTAACTCATCAAAAAAGCCGGTTATGTGAACTAGTAAAAGTTCTGATATATTTTCTGAAACAACTAGGATCAGAGATTATAAAAATATGTTTATATCTATGTGCCATTATTATCATTGTATTACCACCTTTTTAAGTCAAAATTTCGATTTTATAAAAGGTACATTCATAGCAAAATAACCCCTTGGTCGATTTTAAAGAAACTCTTTTTAAATGGAACCTTCACAATTTGCCTAATAACCCTTTAGGAATTTTTGATTGCTCATTTAACTTAATTGACAATTTTTGAATGCCAAGTTAACTGGCTAAACATAAGGTATTTTTGTAAAAATAGCACTTGTATTTGCCTATCTTACCATTCACCAAAACTAGGCATTTAAAAGGAAAATCCTGTTATTTTGATATTGATGACTAAATATTAAAATTGGAAAGTTTCAGTGAAATTCGATTAGCTGTTTTCAAGAATTCGTGTTCGTAGTTTCAAATTAGGTCAATTTGCGGAAGCCAAGAAAAACCGGCAGTCATTACAACTTGGTGAAAACTTGTTTTTCGTTGATATAACCTATACATACCATAGCCCTGTTAGGTATTTCAACATTCACTAATTGTAATGTCTACTGAATTTGCAGTGTGTAATTAACTTAATTATCACTAAAACATTTTAATTATTAAGTCGCTTTCTTGTCCTCGAATCGAACTTGGTCAAAGGAGGAATCAATAGTAAATAGGTCAACAGTTCATTTTGATACAAACGAGGTGCCAGAGAGAGAAATCAAGCAACCAACTCTGAAATAGACAATAGAAATCAAGTTGGTACTTAAAATGCACCTTGAGATCTTCATTTCACCCTACACATTATAACTGACTCATTGAAACAACAAAATTGTTGTCGAGTAGTTCATCTCTGTGTTAAAAGTACCTTAAGAAAGCTATGTGAAAAGGTAGCAGTAATGCGCAAAAAGTGCAGGAATATCTATTTTGAACATGAAGTGAAAAATGATATTAGCCACATGGAACCAAATCATTTAGTGAACAGTTCTCTTTGGAAGGTGTAGATAGTCCTTAAAAGGACTGTTTGTTTAATCATGATGGTACACCAGTGTGTTTCTTTACCATCATGTCTCATCCCACAAAATGCCGTGACCTTGAACTTCATTCACTTCAGTGGCCATGCGGTCACACTCTTCTTTCACCTGGCTGGCGTGGGCAATCAACTGCACCTGGCGAAGCACATTACCCACTTTGTGTGCATCACGATATCGCAACATAACATCCCGCAAGTGTATGTTGAGCGCTTTCAGTCGACCGTAACTCTTGTTGATGTTTCTGTTCTGCCTGCAGTGTTTCTTGTTGGAAACCTTCATGATTTACTCTCTTGCTCTGTCAGTGGTCAATTGGTTTGACAAAGCTGGCAGCTTCAGTTTATATAGACCCAACCTTCAGTTGTGACATGTTGGTTGTCATAAGCTCATTGAAACCTGTTGACACATTCAGGTCAAATCATGATTGATAAACATGAGATTAAGGATTATCTCCAGTCCTTTTGAATTTTTGTCCTTATAGGCACATCCCTGGATGCATNTGTCATAAGCTCATTGAAACCTGTTGACACATTCAGGTCAAATCATGATTGATAAACATGAGATTAAGGATTATCTCTAGTCTTTTTGAATTTTTGTCCCTATAGGCACACCCCTGGATGCAGTGAGACTTTCACGGTTGTATTAGAAATCTGTGTATTTTTTCATAGTGACACTGTAAATGGAGCTGTCACAGAGGATTAGCAGGTGTCACTGGCCTGGACTGAATAATAAGGAACAATGTTGCCTCCCATATTTACGGAATTACAAATTAAAAGAGTTGTAATGTTGAAATTGACATATCATAAGGAACTGATATTATGTCAGAGATGATGAGAAGTTGTCGATTAAAGCTAAACTTTTGTATGCATACCCAATTTATTTGTTAAATAGAAGTAATTTTTGCATATTTTTTTCTGACAGATTAAAAGCAAGTTGAAGAGAAGTTGTCAATTTGTTAATTACCTGAATGTGGGATTAAGGATAGATTATTGACTGGCTTAAGATTGTTATAACCTGGGCTAATAGTTTGAACAATAAATCAACTGGTTAGGAAGTTAAAAGGTAAGGCCAAAAACATAGTTGGGTCTAGTCTTCACCCTGACTCATTTTGAGACCTGCAGTCTCACACGGAAAAAAGAATCACTCACTCGCATCATTATCACCCAAGGTTTCAAGTTTTTAAAAATTGCACAAAGGTAAGTAAGCAAGGGTACACAAGGTTTGAAACACCACGATTCGCTAATGTAATTTTTGCTTGTCTCAGAAGTATTTTCTTTTTCGAAAATGTCACGAAATCGAAAGATACGGCATCACCAACTCACTTTTCAAAAAAAAACGGCCACCAGATTCAGCTTTGCTTTTTTGGCCTTACAAGAGGACAGTTATTTGTTTTTTTGTTCATAAGATTGGGATATTTCTGCATTTTTGATGAAAAACATGACTTCATCGTCTACTCTCATGAGAGTTATGAACATAGTGTTTCAGTAAATTAGAAGGACATTAATCTGCCTGTGCTGCATGTGCAACTAGATTCTGTCAAAAGTAATCCGGCAGTCTTTTGTATATTTTTTAAATTTTTAGATTGCATAGTTAAAGGTTATCTTAAACCTTATAAAATGACCTCCATTGTAGTATGTGTCATTATTATTATTGCATAATCACCTTTTTAAGTCAAATTTCATTTTTAAGAAAGGCGCATTCATAGCAAAATAACCCTGTAGTCAATTTTAAAGAAACCCTGAGAACTTCACAATTTGCCTCAAAAATGCTGGTAGGAATTTTTGGTTGCTCATTTAATTCAATTGTTTTGATACCAAATTAACTTAAGATACTTTAAGTTCTAAAAATAGCATACACCAAAACTAAGCATTTAAAAGGAAAAACCTAAAAAAAAACATTTTTTAACATTGATAAATAAATATCAAAACTGTAAAGTTTCAGTGAAATTTACTGAGCCCTTTTCAAGAACTCGTGTTCCTAGTCTCATATTAAGTCGTCGATTTACCGAACCTGAAAAAAGTGTAAACATTACAAATTGGTCAATATAACATATACGTGCCATTACCTAATGTTAAGTATTTCAACATTCTGTCATAATATCAACTGAATTTGCAGTGTGTAAATAATTTAATTATCACTAAAACATTTTAATTTTTAAGTCGTGTTTCTTGTCCCTCGAGTCAAACTTGGTCATTGATGGAGTTACCAGTAAGTAGGTCAACAGTTCACCGTGATACACACCACGTGTCAAGGAGAGAAATCAAGCAAGCAACTATGAAATAGACAATAGAAATTGAGTTAGTAGTTGAAATGCACCTTGAGCTTTAGATCGAAACAGCTGAACGTCAAATTACTGATAAAATTAATGAATTTGGTGAAGATTTATCTTTTTTCACAACTTGCTGTGTTCAAGAACACACTTCACAGACCATCGTATGTCGACTCGGACTCGATGCATTCATTCTCAACAGTCGTATGCATGCAGATGTGCAACTCCCTCAGGACGTTTTGTCTTTGTTTTTCTTGGCAACTTTCTATGCAGTCCACCTCCATTGTTGACTCAGTGTTATGGCTCAATGCATGAAAAGACTATGGGTGCATATGGAACTGCTGTATGCCTGGCGGGAAATTCAATTTGTGTGACAGCTCTGTAACCTTTGAACTTGGATAAGTAGTAAACAATTTACCATGCAGCTGAAGGTGGTTCTGCTAAATCTTTTTTCTCACTACGTACATGGTATATATTTCGTATTTGAAGTTAAGATACTTTGCTAGACACATAAAATATTGTCACAACAGCCAACTTGTGTGAATTATTAAGGTTTGAGATGTCAAGCTTATTGTAGACAGGGTCAGAGGTCAATAATGGTCCTGTATGTGGCTTTAAGTGAAGGTCAGGAAGGGACCTTTCACAATTATCTCCATTTTCATCATTAGGTGTACAAATTGCTTTGGCGTCACGGTCCCACCTGAAAGTGTACCTTTTTATTTTCATTAAAGGTTCATTCCACCTTGTCCACCAGACATTGAGAGACTACATGACCCTACAGGTGCAAAAACATGAGTACGAGTTGAATGAGATGAAGCTGCACCAGTCTGTCTGTAGTAAGTACTGATCCCTGCGACTAGCAGGTGAAATTACCTGTGGCCAGGTGCTGTAAGTAATGTTCAGTGTTCCGTAGACCATTCTCTTGCAAGTAAGGTAAGCATGACGGCGTTCTGTCGTTTAGCAACTTTTCCAGACGTAAGGGGTTCTGAACGTGGGATGACATGTGGCTCCTTTGTTAACTTCCCAGCACAGTCTTTTGTCCCATATGACAACAAGCTGGCCAATTATCTCCCAGGCTTCAAAGGGTTACTGAAACCTGGCAGAATAGGTTGTCTTAACTTCTGTTGTAGTTGGGCAGTTTTGGTGATTCAAAAACTAAACATGATCAGCATTTGACAAGGAATTCAGAAATGTTATTGGTTTACGTTCAAATATGTTATAACTTAACTTTCATTTTTAGCAGCACAGCCGAGTCAGGCTGATACGATCTGATCGGAGATTAGAGCAATTATCGAACAAAAGAGAGCCAGCCCTCCAGCCATGAATGCCAGAGTGGAGTTCAATCATTCATGTAAGATATTGGTTACAGGGGTGATCTTCCCAACTTGTTGTTGGGCTATAGAATCGAAAAAGTTAGTAGCGACTGGAAAACGCCGTAATGATATGGCAACACCTTGCAAAATCAGGTTTGGTGAAACGCGAGTGTTTTGAGAGCAGGATGGTGGGGAACTTCTAGCCTGTACTAGCAACTGTGGTGGTCATTCATCAGTCAGGTTAGAATTTTGAATTACTGCACTGAATTCATAAATTATATGAGGTAGGAATTCACCGTTTCTGTTCCCTTACAGATTTTTGGCCACAATTATAAGGTGGTGTTTTGGGGTCTATGGAACATAGTGCTGATCCCTAAGACTTATCATTACAGCGTTTTCACGTTGATCCCAGCTTGTTCGATTCTATAGCCCAACAACAAGTTGGGAAGATGACCCCTGTAGCCAATATCTTACACGACTGATTAACTTCATTTTGGCACTTGTGGTTGGAAGGCCAGCTCTCTTTTGTTTGATAATTGCTCTAATCTGCAATAAGATCTTATCTAGCCTGACTGAGCTATGCTGTTAAAAATATAAGTTAAGTTACAACATATTTGAACATAAACCAATAGCATTTCTGAATTCCTCATCAAATGCTGATCATGTTTAATTTTTGAATCGACAAAATCGCCCAATTACAACCAAAGTTATGACAATCTATTCCATTTCCGAACGTACCAATTTGCTCTGGGTTTGACTGTGTTCACACGTGGTCTGTAATAAGCCTGGTAGATAATTGGCCTGCCTGTTGTCATACCAGATAAAACACTGTGCTTGGCAGTTAAAAAAGGAGCTAGATGTTATCACACACTCACAACCCTCTACATCTGGTAAAGTCACTGAATGGGAGGATGCCGTCATGTAGCCAGTTAAAGTGCCTGGGGTCAGCTGCGCATTGGGTAGTTTCAGCCATCGCATTAAACAAAGCTTTCAACAAATTAATAGTAAAATATGGGAATTCACAAACAAGGCTGAAAGTTGGGAAATCTTTATATTTTTGTGGTTTCTTTCAAGTGATGAAACTTATCCGGTGTTGTAAATAGGTGAATGTAATGAAAGAGTATCTTTGAACTTACAGAGAAACAAGAAATTTTTAATGAAACCAGCCCCAAGGATTTCTTTCATCACTGAACAAATACAATCAGGGAGCTCTTTGTTATTGTCTTTGGAGGTTAATGGGGATCAGGAGATAAACCCCTCACATTACTGCATTCTCCCATTGAGTACAACTTGTTTTTGAATAGCACATGAACTAGTTGGGAAGATGATCCCTGTAGCCAATATCGTACAGGACTAATTAGGTTCATTCTGGCAATTATGGTTGGAGGGTCAGCTCTGTTTTGTTCGATAATTGCTTTAATCTCATATCTAGCCTGACTGGGCTGTGCTGTTAAAAAATAAAAGTTAAGTTATAGAATGTTTGAACATAAACCAATACCATTTCTGAATTCCTTGTCAAATACTGATCATGTTTAATTTTTGAATCACCAATTGCTTTGAAGTTAAAATTTTGTACTCCAGAAGGTTCTAAGCACCGTTATGTTATACCTACTCAGTGCATTAAGCCAGAGATTGTTTCTCATGCCAGAGTTTGACAGTAGACAGCACCCCCTGCTGTTAAATTATCTCATCTCTCAGGTGGCCAGCCATTCATTAGCTACAGTCGTGACGAGACCAACTTCCACCTCAGCCCCATGGTGTCGTGTCCGTTGTCCAGCTACTTGGCCAGTCAGGACGAGTCACTGCACACCTCAACCTCCCATGGTGCAGAAGTTGAAGAGCAGAATTCTTGGTACCCCAGTGATCATCATCCCATGTGTTTCCATGGTAACTCTGTAGGATGGCCAGACCATGGGTACTCTATTGTTTCCCCGGTGATTAAAGAAGAATTTAAAGATGCTGGAGTAACAAATACTCACCCTGATAATTGTGGTCACGGAACCTATTCTGAAGGCTGCTGAAGCAGTTGCTGGCAATCATTATGATAACTAGACAGGTTCAGTTCAGTTAGGTTTCACTATAATAACTAATTAGTGTCCAGAGAATTTTGCGTCAGATTTGAAGCAACAGATAAATGAAATTTTGGCTTTAATTGTTATGGTTGTGAAATCTCACCAAATCAGGACAGGTGATTTTCATTGATGTCATAAAAGATAAGTAGCACTAAATAACTGTTTGTATGTTCTATTCAATAGCTGCTGTCAAATGTTTTTCCATTTTTTGAGCATTCTCAACAATGTTAGAAGTCTTTGAAAAATGAAAAAGATAGATTTTTAAAAACTGTTTTTGTTCAGAATTGGTGAGATTTTTCCATATTACCTAGTAGCAGGTCTTCTCCAATTTTGCGCACAATAACTACAGAACAATGAATTTTCTTTTATCAAATCTCTTCATATGATAATTAAATAGGATGAACATGATAGTTCAATTGTGTTCACTTTGTATTTACATTTTCTTACCAACTAACACGTGATAAAAATCCTGTGCATTTTTGCTTTGTAGTGAGATTTTGAAAAGTTGGGAAGTGACAATTTGCTTGCTGGGATAAGAAGAAATGTTATTGGTGTTACTAGAGCTGCGTGTTTTTTTTTTAAATAACTGTAGACTTCACTCTTTTGGTGAGAAAAGGTTTTTTTGTGAATGGTAAGGCATTGCCATATTGAGGTGCATGTATACAGTGTTTCCATGGATGGGCTTATTTTATGATATCTTTGATATGCACTTATTTTTTGTACATTTGTTATTCTTACATACAAAAAATTATACTTGAAATTTGTAACTGTTGAAAAATATTATTCATTCCTCTTGCATTGTATTGGGGATTTCCTGCAGTGATTTTGCATCCACAAAAAGGGGACTCTAATCCGCTGTAAAATGTAACAATTTTGTAAAATTTAACAACTGTCATGTGCATTCAATGTAAAATGTAACAACTACGTAAAATTCATAGATTAATTCTTATTGACCCAACCAAGCAAAAACGCTGTACCATGACAGTTTTGGCTACTCACAGCAGCCATGCTTCCGAAGATGGCTGCTGTGAGTAGCCGAAATTGTCATGGTACAGCGTTTTTGCTTGGTTGTGTCAATAAGAATTAATCTATGTGTTCCCTACCAACTTTATGAAATTATTTAGATTTTAGTGAAATTATGTAAAATGTTACAACTATATATAGATTATTACATGGCGAAGTCGTTATCCCCCTTATCTAGAGCCTGGGTGGATTATGGAGAATTATTCTACAAAATCCACGAGGGCTCTAGATAAGGGGATAAGGACTGAGAACATGTAATAATCTATTTATACCACATACTGAACGAGAAACATTCCAATGAATCGATTTACCTTTCTCGACTGCCTCGGCTTTGTAACTACTTTCTATGTCAGAGGCCCGGGGTCGGAGGTCGTGACCTTTTAAGAAAAGCCGAGATATTTTTGTAAAATAATGCTTTTACTCAAAACCAACTGTAGAATAAAACAAAATAGAAATAAAGTGAATCTATAAATTAAGGTTTAGCAACTATTATAGCTTACTACAAATTTTATCTCGCTAAGCTTCGACCGGGAATAGATTGTCTGCTAAAGTAGGTTACCACTAGTAACTGACTATAATGCTCAAGTCAAAGGATCCCGACCACATGACATCTGCATTCAAATTGGAGATCGGTGATTTACAAGTGAGAGAACACGAAAGGAAAATTTCACTGAATTAAAATATCGTTTTTATGGAAATTATGCGTCTTATTTTTCATACCCTATAAATGTCGGTGCAATGTCCTTTGCTGAACATGGGATTGTTGCGCTTGCCCATTTAAGTACTCTATCTTCACGATTGATGACGTCAGCCGCTGCGTGGTGTAGTGGTAACTGTTGAGGCCCGGGTTCGAATCCGGCTTCGGTTTCCCGCCAAAATGTTATCTCACTAGTGAGATAACTTTATGGGTTATTACACGGTTGTATCTGCCATTCGAGGCTAACAGCATAGGCATCCTATTGTGGTAGGCACAACAGTGCACACCGTGCATTTACTCCAAGGCGTCCAACCTCGTCTGTCCTCTGTCTCTGCCCCATTCCTCTCAACAGCTGCCTGTGCCTGCATGTGCGTACTCATTATACTCGGGTTTAATGATATGCACCCACTGTCCGTGAAAAAAATTCCTCGTCGCCACTGCTATGATCAATGTCTCCGTCACTCGCATCACTATGGTCACTGTGATAGGCCTATGGGTCGCTGACTCCAGCCATTTTTAGGTTACTACAAACTAAACGATCCCTAAATCCAGCGTAATTGAGTTCTTTAATGACGTACTACTTATTGTCATAGAATACTCGTCGATGGGAAGTGGTGACGACAGTTTTACAAAAACAGCGCGAAAACAACAGTAGTACGGATCCTCATAGTAAACTCGAGCGCAGAACCAGGTTGGCGCGCAATTCTTGAATCCCGAAATGGCTTGAGTAATTGATTACATTACAAGAAGCCGTAATTAACTAAAAAATATGTCTGGGATAATCAACGAATCTTATTTTTACTGAAAAATGACATGAAAAAGGTTGCATTCTCCTTTAAAGATTTTGTGAGAAACGTCCCGGTAGTTGTGAATGCAGAGTATGCCTACTTTTTGGAAACGAGGAGGTTGAGATGTAAAGTCTTATTCAGACGTGAGCCATTTCAAAAATTGATTATTTTCAACTATCGACAAGCACAGTATTTGTAAATATTCTGTAGTTTGCCACGAAGAACGGAATTCATACTGTAATATTTTACTTGCGACTTACATCTAAACGTGAGGATACCCATTTTTGTCTCTTGCTGAAAACATTCCTTTTCAAAAAACTGGGGCTCGTTCCACAATGATGTGTAAGTTCAAAAATTGCGTTAAGTTGATCTCTGGAGGCAGACATTTTTCGAGAAATAACGACTACTCGGATGTGGCTGCGGTCACCGGTCATTAGAATAGCTGGTAACGGACATACAAAACACGCAACAACTTTATGTGAAACGGGTCCCAATATTTTTAGAAGAACACAGTGATTAAACCGATTGATTTGAACTAGGTTTCATTGAAAGGGGATTGTATGGAACAAAAACGGCCAACGTCGAAGTCTGCGATGTTTAATATGCGCTTCTTATCATATGTGCGATGAAGCAAAAGGGTTAAAATACCTAATTCCCTTATCTGCCTACACAACCACAAGTGTTGTTGACAGCGAGCTGCAACACAAAAATGGCGCCTCATGAGACACTTGACTTTATGTCCATTAATACTAGAATGTCCAATTTCTGTCTTTATGTATATGTGCTTCAGAGTAACGAACATTGACCAAATAGAAATTTTAATTGATATTTTATATTAAAAGATTATAGAAAAAGAAAGTACACGTTTTTGTAGTCCGGAAGGCCGACAGTCAGTTTGAGCGAAATGATCATGTCCTTTCAGAGTACCAAAATATTTTCTATTTCCCCAGCTAGGCTTACCATTTTTACCCATCACAATTTGATCTGTTGTTACCACCACTATTCAAACAGATTTGACGTCATAGGAACAATGATATTTCTTTCAGCTTTTAAGCTGTTTAAAATAAGTTGCTATGTCACCTGTTTTTTAAATTATTGACTCGCCCTTCTCAAAGGCGATCTTTTGCTGTTGCATTGGCAAAATCTGTCAACCTGCCCTCAGATAAATGCTTTTCCATCCACCACAATGCCTTTAAGAAATTATCATTCGTAACTAAGGTGGCATCAGAAATGTTGGTCTTGCTTCTTTTGTGCGGAGCATTATTGATGACTCTAAGGCAATAAAACACTGGCTGAAATAAATCAAAGTTCCGTGGACTAAAACGGGTGTTTTTTTTATCAAATTGGCTTCCGAAATTGAATTCTCCGTGAAACTATTTGCTATTGTCGTTTGTTCCCGGAGAAGTGCGATAAATATTAGCTAAAATTGCTAAAATACAATGTCATTGTTTCTGTTGTGCTTACCAAGGGAAGTATGTTTACTGTAATGTCACAATTGGTTTATGACTCGTGAGCGCCAACAAAAGCTTGCATGAACACTTTAGCAATAAGAACTTTTTACCTGATCCTGGAAACTCATTTCGTATGGAGTTGAAACTGTACGGGGTACATTTTTGACTATACCAAGAAACTACTCATGTTAAAAAACAATGGAAAGCACATGGGGACACATCTATAAAGTCGAGCTGACACATTTGACAGAATTTCATTCAAACAATCCGAGAAAGAAGGCGTTAAGTGTGTGAACCGTGTTCCTCCGTGTGACAATTAATACCATGCAAACTCATGAAGTATGACGTCGTAAAATGTAACAGTGGTACATTTCTCGCATGTGCATTCGACTTAAATTGTAACAACACACTGATGTGCAGCGATAGCATGCAGCGACAGAGCTGTTGGGCACTTTTTATTTAGCTCATAGGTGGAGAAGATATCAACAAAACATGATGGGTTGGGTCTTAATTGAGAAAATTAAAGGCGACGGCAACCTTTTTTCATGTCATTTTTAGCAAAAATAAGGCTCGCTGGTTATCCCAGACATGTTTTTCACTTAATTACAGCTTTTCGTAATTTAATTAATTACTCGTGCACTACTCCGGAAGTGACGTTTTGGGAGGCAAGAATTTCGCGCCAGTTTCTTTTCATATAGTCTGTCTGTGAGAGCTGTCGAGTCGGGCATTGTTCTACCTCGGTTGTGATAAGTTCGGTCGTCGTTTGCTTTTGTTTACGAGTCAGACAACATGCCACACTGTTGCTGCGTACCGGGATGTACTCATCATCGTCTCACGCGCGCTTTGGGAATACCAGGCTTTGCATCGTTTAGGATGACACACGTCGCTGTACTTGGCTCGTTCGTGTGAAGAACGCAGCGTTACCCGTCAACGCAACGTTCAAAGCAGTGGAAGGTTACCGAGTGTGTGGCAAGCATTTTCTGCCGTCAGATTACGAGGAGGATATGTACGCTAAATTGATGAAGGTCCCTGCGAAACAACGCCTGAAGAAGGGTGCGATACCGTAGCTGTTGCTTTCCGGCAGTGCTCCGTCGCCACCCCCGAGAAGTGCGTTTTTTGAAGCGAGAAGCCTCGCGAGCTATGGCCACTACAGTGACTGGAGGTACTTCATCTACTGTCACCCGTGCCTCCGAAGGTACAGAGCGTGCAATTCTGGGAACTAGCGGTGATTCGCCCTGCAGCGATGTTGAGTTGTGGGAGTGAATACACGCCCAGTTCGACACCCAGTGAAGAGGACAGTTCGTCGTCCAACGAACAGATCGGTGAGCCAAACTTTGATAAGTTTATTGTGGACTTGTCTAAAGCATTGGAGCTATTTAGAAAGACCAAGGTGTGTGGCGAGGGAGTCACACTGCGGGATGTAAGCAGTTTGGGTGCTCAGGTCACCATCCAGTGGGAGTGTGTCGCGGGACACTGGGGCAAGTGGGACAGTTGTGCCTGTGCATACTCTGCCTCATTATACTCGGGCTCAAACATTCAAAGTATACCCACCCAAGGTGAAAGAAATCCTCGTCACCACTGCTATATGACCAATGTCTCCGTTAATCAAGTCACTACTGTCACTGTGATATGGGTCGCCGACTCCAGTCATTTTCAGATTAATACAAACTAAAAATCCCTAAATCCAACGAAATTGGGTTCTCTAACAACCTAGTTTGGCGTAGAAAATTCGTCGATGGGAAGTGTTGACGACAATTTTAGTAACAGCCCGAAAACAAAAGTAGTACAGATCCTCACACTAAACTCAACGCAGAGTCAAATTGGCGCGAAATTCTTGTCTCCCAAAACGTCACTTCCGGAGTAGAGGACGAGTAATTAATTAAATTACGAAAAATTACAATTAAGTGTAAAATATGTCTGGGATAACCAACGAACCTTATTTTTGCTAAAAATGACATGAAAAGAGGTTGCCTTCGCCTTTAAAGAGGTCTAGTGTCCGTGTACAGCATGACGACCAACACTATCAAAGATTTTTAATTTTTATTTCAAACAGTTTACTGCCGTGACGGTATTCCGGCCGTTACCTTAGCTAAAAAGAATTGGGTGGTTGGTGGATTCGTTGCCTTGGATGGTTAAATGGGTGTGTGATAAAACCGTGTTTTATCAAGCACGCAATATGCCTTTGTTACTCTCCTTTTCGTTCGCTATAAACTGCATTGGTGCGTGTCTTGTCAGCACTTACAATTTTTACTCTCGCAGCCGGGCTTTTTCCAGGCGGCAGCGAGAGATTTAGTTCTCGCCCTGATATCTGTTTTCGACGTTGCTGAGTCCATATCTTTCCTATGCTGTTTACTTTGTTGTTCCTGCTTTCGTTTCCGTTTTTTGGAAGTGAGGCTATTGCTGGATACGTTGCTGTCTGGGTCATTGCTTGTAGCGGACTGTAGGAATATATGAGCAAGAATTCCATCAGCAGATATCGATGTGCAAGAAAGAAACTCATAATTCAAATGCCTAAATTTTAGATTAAAATTTCTTGGACGAATACGAAAAACGCTCATATATGTAGTTTGTCTACGAATGAATTCGGAACACACTCGTTGACGGACGTTCGTACGCCTCAGAGAAATCACTAAGCACGTATATCTGGATATCATTACGAATCGGTTTTGAATAACAAGAATGTTAAAACTGAAAAGTTCAAAGTGCCTGCAGGATGCCACTCATCTCACCCTTTACCAACCGGTCAGCATCAATTTCAAGTTTACACCACCCTCCCCCCATGTTGAATTTTTCTGGCTGCTCTAGTGCGTGTAGACTTGCAGCTACATCTAACGACAAATCGATCATTTCCTCGCCGATTTGAGCAGAGAACCCAAAAATGTACCTGGAAGCAATATCAATTGTTCGTGAAACGCAACACAACAACATACCGAGCTATGTCCAACTGCGAATGGCACGCTAAAGGTACGTTTCTTTTCCTTTCTATCGCACTGGTTTAGTTCGCCCTTGACGGGGGCGTGCACCACTTCCCCTGACAACCCCCCGTAGTAAGCTTTGGATGCTCCACGCGGCAAACCGCTCGGGAGATAAGACAACGTGCTTGGCTCGCTGGAGGCGTTACTCTCGTTTGTAAGGTTTGTCGTAGTCGTGACAGTAGTTCCGCTTGGGACGACTGTATTGATATGGGAACGGGTCTGAAATTGAATGATCGTTTCAACTGATAGTTCTTACATGTCACGCTTAGATGTACCATACGCCAGAATAAGTGCCAATAACTGGTTTGAGTAGCGCTATATGTTAACGCGTGTCAAGCGTAGGTTTTTCTACAAAAACTTGTGTCTTTTACGTAATATGGACGTACTAACTAAGAAATTGTTAAGGTGGAGCTTTGTCTATGAAAAGGAGTGGGCCAAAATTATGATGGGAACACAATACTCAGAAATGAGCGATACTAAGCGTTCCGTACACACACAAGGATTTAGCGAGTAAAGCTGATGTAATCATGTGCTTTTCTTGTAATGCACGATTATGTTTCTCTTGGTCTTGCATGGTTCTGTGTTTTTGCGAGTTTAATGTGTCTACGGAACACCGACAGGCCTGTGCTTACCTGCGGTGCAGGAAGCTCACTCTTATCATGTTCTGCGCTACCGCATAGTCCCATTTGCAATGTGCAACATTTGTTGAGAGTACAGTAAAACATTAAAAGTCAGACATTTATGACGTTCTTGTGACCCATGAATACATTTTGACTGGACAATTGGTTTTTATATTTCATTAAATTCAGCACTCGTCTTTGCCGATTTTCAGTAAAATGCTCGCTGAAGGACCACTTTAGGCGTTACCTTAGTTTCCCGCAGACAAGCCCAGAGCGGACATTTCATGAGATCCACATGTCAAAACTTGAGCAGTCACCTGAAAAGTTTCAGAGTATAACCGGTTACTAAATACCCCTACTGGTATTAGTGTCATGTTGTTGTCGTTGTCGTTGTCGTCGTCGTTGTTTTTGTTGTTGTTGCTGCTTCTGCTGCTGTCAATTTCTAAAATATTTGCACGAAGTGTTGTTCATTTTACCTAAGCATTCTTAGCATTACTACCACAGATAACTTCAAACAAATTTGTTCCTCATTTCTTCCTTTGTTTACAATGTATATGACACATGTGGTCTGTGCTGTGCTATGGTAATGCTCATACAAAATAACTATAATGCCTATTAAATGGTTTTTACTCTATGAATGAAAAATTACTTAATAAATTGTGGCATTGAAATTTTCCTTTTCCTAATTCATACAGTAAAAAATTATCACACATTCTATCGTTGCTGGTTTTTCTTTCAATTTCTGCAAAGATGAAATACATTTGATTTTTTTGCTTTTCGTATATGTTGCTGCCTGATCATGGCTATGGTTTCCAATGGCTCTTTTCTGTATAACACGGCGACCCGAGGTTGCTTTCGGTGGATTTGGAATGTTGAAATTTGTTAGGACTGCGTCCTTGCGTAGACTTTTTCTGGACTTGCCGCTTGTCTTGTCTGAAGGACGCATAAACTGGTTGGCACTGAAGTGTTTTTCATATAAACGCAGTGAAACAATTTTTTGAGGTCATGTTTGAAAGCCAAGTCTCCCATTCTTGTGTTGGTCCACCATTTCTGGCATCTATAAATTAGCTTCTACAAATAGCCAAAATCAAATGACAGGCAGCTAGGTCATTGTTGAGAGCTCAATTTCAAGAATCCCTCAAGAAGTATCAGAAACGGATGATGATGGGCTTACTTGGTGCCGGAAAACATCGCTGCCATGTGCTGCAAAGCTACTAAGAAAATTGCTGTGACGAAGTAAGAAACTGGTACCAGGTGGGGCGCTAACATGGAGATCGTGACCCAAGTTTACGCAGGGTCTGTCAGACGCCAGATGGTTTATGACGCATGGTCTGAAGCTGCCAAAACCAACACAGACGGCTTAGCCAATGTCCAGAATCATATGGCTGACCTGCACTTAATCACAGAAGACATGACCACGCTCATCACTGCAGGCTTAAACTCACTGGAAGAAAGACGGGATAAGAAACTCCTGATACAGAGCGAGAAAATGACGTGGCTTCCGTCACATCCCCTGCACTACACACTCCAAACCTCAGCCAAAAACCGCGCCAAGAGACAGAGACCAAACCACCTCATCAAGGTGCTTCTGCTATCCTCAATCAACCAAAGTCTAGAAATACTCCAAGGCTTTGAAGAATAGTCACTGGAAGCTCCTCCTGTCATTCTCGACATCCCTGGGATTGGTGCAATGCATATAAAACAGGAGGCAGTCCTGAAGGCCCTCACCCTGGAAACGCACCACCTGGACCCGAGCCTATACAGATGGCTGTGCTGAGAATGCCGTCAGAAATGGGGGAGGTTGTGAATTCATCATACTGTACATCGCAGCCGAGACACTGAACCAGCAAACAAGGCTGCCGTATCAGACAGTCTTCCTCACAGACTGTCGATCTCTCCCGAGCCTCAAGACTAGAGGAAGAGACCAGGGGCTGCAATAATCAAGCAGGGAATGCACATTCTCAGCAGCAAAACCACTGTTGTGCTGCAATGTATTCCCTCCCTTTGCGAAATAAGTGACAATGGGGAAGCAGACAGACTCTCTAAGGCTGGAGGCAAACTAGAGCAGACTCATCATCGTATGGAGAAGTTAAAACCCTCCTACGAAGCCACTTTAGAAATGCCAGGAGGGAAAGCCCACGTCTGAGGCCTGAAGACGACTATGTCTACCAGCTTTATCTGCAAGAAAAGGTCATCATCCTCAGGCTATGAACTGGCAACTGTCAGCTTCTCTCCCACATGCATTGCCTGAAAATCTCTCACACAGACGAGTGCCCGTGTGGCACTGGTCTCCAGACACCAGAAAATTTACTGAAAAGCTGCCCTAACGGCGTCTTTGAGGCGAACCACAAACTTTGCCCAGAAGACCAGACTGAACTTCTTAAGTTAAACTACATGGCAGGGAATTTTGAAGAAGAAGAAAAGAAGAAGAATGATGATGATGATTGTGATGGTGATGGTGATGGTGATATGACCAGCGGAGACGTCGAAGTTGTGTTGCCAATAGTGACAGTCGAAATATCAATGAAAAGATTCACGCGTCCTTCTCAATCGAAAGATGAGCATTTACACGTAAAATACAGCCCGCATACATTTTAGTTTTTACAATAAAATTTCTATTAGCTTGTAAAAACGTCTCGGGTGTTATAGCGTCAATTTTGTTTTAAAACTGAAAGTAACATTTCCATGTCATATCCACTTTTGAAAAGTTTTGAATTCATGCTGAAGAATGCATAATTTAGAAATCAAGGTTTTGTAGGACCGCAGAAAAATATCCATATTTGTTCACTTTGCAACAACATATCCCATGAATGACTGATAAAAACTATTCTTTATGCAGTGTTCTGCAAAATGCCGTTAGGAATTGTTTTTAAAATGTTCACTTGTGCAGGGGTTATCAAACAACAGCACTTTTCCATTTAAAATTTAAATGTTGAATAAAATGTAAACCCTAACAGCGTTTCTGAGATTTCGTGTTGAGCATTTATATTATCCTGCGAAATTCGGTCTTGTTATTTATACTGTTAGTTTATTAAATTTTACCGAAAGTACGTGGTCACGTGACCCAATTAATAGACTATTGGTAAAATCACAAATCAAATTCTACTGGCTTTCTACTTTCTACTTTTATTGACTTAAAATCTATAGCTTTGTAGATATTTGGTGAAATACAGGGACATGTCCATAGGGTCCTACATAAGCTTAGTTCTAAAACAAGTGTAAGTGTACTTCTAAATGTGCAAAAAACTACACCAGATTTTTGAGAGTACAGTTTTCAAAAATATTTCATAACGTTCTAAAAGTTACATATTGNTGAAGCACAGATACAGTCAGTTACAGGGAGTGACAATGAACTATACCAACAATGACAACCTGTGGTGTGTCAGTTGCCTATTGAGATTGGGCTTGCACCAACTGATATGTAAAGCCTCACGAATTTTAAGCTCCTTTGTTGTTACTGCCTGGTCTATTATTATATTTACAATGCAAAATATGAGTACCACAGCCGCAGAAGTTTCAGTAAATAAAAACAATATTGGCATGATACAAATACCTGGATGGCATGGTAATGGTAAGCCCATTCATATCTGATATGCGCGTATCTCGGCGAATACACTTATATAAAGCTGCCCCTATGACCGGAACTAGGCGCATGCGCCTATGAGTGAGAGACACTTGAGTAAAGCCATGGATTATAAATAAATTTCTAAAGTAAAACCTCAAAGCAATTAATGGTGTGAGACAAAAATAAGAAGCACGTTTTATAACATACTAAGTGAAGCTTGAATAATTCATTACAAAACGGGTGATTTTACGCGCTGAAAAAGGTGTTGAAAGAGGATGTATGGAAAAATGAAAAAGAAGACACACAAAAATATTCAGATGAATACATACTCGTCTAGAAGTCAAGCAGAAAGAGGATGTATGGAAAAATGAAAAAGAAGACACACAAAAATATTCAGATGAATACATACTCGTCTACTGAGAAGTCAAGCATACTTGCACGCGCCAGTCAGCCTCGTCCCCATGCCTCAAGACGGCGCTGATCGGTTTAGCCATTTGAAGCTAGGTTATGGGAAATGAAATCTGCCTCCCGTTCAGTAACGCTCGGACCTCGCTAAAAAGCAAGACTTCCGAGAGATTACGTGAGATATTGCCGTGTATTTTAATTGAGAACACGTGACTTTGACTAGGTTTTAGCTAGGTCCTAGCGTAGGTCCCAGCGTCTACTGAACGCACGCCTGTTAGCGGAGCTGCAACGCCGCCATATTGGAAATGGGTCAGAATGTTGCATTGTGGTTAAGCCGGTAAACAAGTACTTCGGCAAGAGTGGGGGCGAACCGGCCACAGGGAGGTTATACGTGTTGTGTAACTGGCTGCTATAATAACAGTTGGCGACATAAAGAATTTAGTTACTACCTGTTTCCCAAGGATCAAGAGCTGCGTAAAAATGGGTCAGAAACATTGGAAGAGCTGTTAGCAAAGGCCGATTTAGTGAACGTTCTTTCCGACTTCGTGGCATAAAGTATGCAGCGCTCATTTTGAGGGCGGCAAGAAAACGTATCTTGGAAACTGCCCAACAATATTTCCCTTGAAAGAAATTGTAGCAAATACTCCACGGCGGAGGGTAGTCAAAACCAAGCCAACCTGAGCAATTTTTAGGATAATGCCTCTGCACAATCACCCATGTCGTGAACACATCCNAGAAACTGTAGGAACATCGCATTTATCCACCTTCACTCTTATCAGGCTTCTATTGTGAGTCAGCATGGGTGAATAATTGGCTGATAAGCCACCTCTAGAACTACTTTTGGCTGAATGGATGACCAGGCCATAAAATGATAATTAGCCAAGACCAGTTACTAATGCAACAAAGAATAATGTCGTAGCATCACCTAGCCTTGGTGGAAAGATGTATACTGTATTGGCTCTAATAAACGCTTAGAAAAATTCATTTCACGGGGAGGGGACGCTCATTGCAGCCTACGGCAGTTGAAACCCGGTTTCCTAAACGGGTCAGTAAAATCGGAAGCTAGGATTCATCAAATTTACGCTCTGTGACGTATTTGTAGCCTATGACAGTCTTTCTACAAAATTGTGGTGCACTGCTATCAACTTCCGTTGTTAAATTACGATAATTTTTCAAAAAATTGTGCTCATCACAGGGCGAAAACGTGCCGACTGATGCTTCGCTGAATCGCGATTGTCAATAGGAAAACTTGAACTCTTAAATAAAAATATAGTTTCGACTCAACAAATTACCTGAAATCTTTCCTAATGTTTTACAATTTTTAAAGTTCATGTGGAGTCCAAATTAATTGCGATTAAGTCCAAATCTGCGCTACATCGTACCCCACAACATGAGAAAAATCTCTGGATGAACACACATGTTGTTGTCACGTGACTTTTGTTTTGAAGTTCGTCTGCGTATTAGAGTGAGTGAGCGTGCGTGTGCGGGTCATCGACGACAGACTTTTTTGTTTCAAAAGGCGGAGGATTATGCAAGAAAATGGCGTTTACTAGAT
Source organism: Phoronis australis (assembly GCA_002633005.1). NCBI lineage: Eukaryota > Metazoa > Phoronida > Phoronidae > Phoronis > Phoronis australis. The sequence goes on along the minus strand of NMRA01000416.1, from coordinate 13,780 downwards.
TGTTTTTCACTTAAACGGCTGCAACGTGCAAGGTGAGTGCTGGTTAAGTCACAGATTGTGTGTGCACAGGCCGACGGTCGTTAGCTCTACCGTGGTCGTGGAGTATTATAGTCCAAGGCTCGATCTACATGTTGGGGACGAGGTGAACTACCCGGGCTGTGTGAAATTTCTGTCGGCTGTAACGTGCAAGGTGAGTGCTGGTTAACTCACAGATTTTGTGTGCACAGGCCGACTGTCGTTAGCTCTGCCATGGAGTATTAATAGTCCAAGGCTCGATCTACATGTTGGGGACGAAATGAACTACCCGGGCTGTGTGAAATTTCTGGGTCTAACGGAGACACTGTCGCAGTGGTCAGTCAGATCGCTGTATCAAGACTATAGTCAAAATCCAAATTCGTTTTATTGTGTCCCTGTCAATAAAAACGGCATGTTAAAGCCTTCTTAATTTTCGTACTCCAGGAACATAACAATCACGTGTTTTGTACACATACGCGCACGCCGCAGATCACATCTCGGAAATTGCCGATTTGACGGATGATAATGAATGAACACAATGAAATCATAGACTATAGTACATGGACCGCCAACTCCGTTTACTTTCAATGGACGAAATCTGTGGTCTTACGCACAAGCCTTTACGTCATTATTCACTGGCGACACCTGGCTCAATTATCTGGTGTAATTTCCGGCAAGTACGTCGTCAGCTAATCATGGTCGGTTGCTGTGTGGCCGGTTGTTCGGCTACGCAGGCGAAATGCAGAGGCGTTAGCTTCCATAGTGTACGAAGACCACAAAATCCGCTTTGGGAGAAAAAGTTATGTTCTTGCGTCGACGTGAATGGAAGTTTTTCTTCCAAAAAAAAACTCATACATTTGTTCACGACACTTCGAAGATGGGTGTTTTTTAAGAGGCTCTGGTAGGCCTACTACTTAATCCTGTCTTCACAAATCCATTTTTCTTTTCTCCGTTTTGATGAAAACTATCTGGTAAACTTTTTGACGAAAAATGTCCGCTAAATTTCTTCCAATGGTAGTGACTGGTGAACTCTTGTCCTTACGAGGACCTTCAGCCATAGTCTAATGAGCGAATTAACCAAATTACTCTTAGGTGGCCCTGATCAGACGGTTGGTCTCAGCATAATGCGCAGATTTGGCCAGGATTTGGATCAGCGATTTCAACAAATTCACATTCGTGTACAAATAAATATTACGCTAGTAAAACCTTTAACACAAATAAAGATTACATTAATACTTCAGAAATAAATACCTGGACCTGTCAAAATCTATCCCGCAATTCAACAGCAGGCTACATACTCAATTATTTATGTCGACTGTATGCCGCACAAAACTTGAACCATCTTAGCCAAGTACGCTGCAGTCTATGAAAATACCAGAATAACGAAAAACCTCGGAAGCAAGGGAAATGAACCCTAAGAGGTAGCAAGGGGGTGGTAGGGACGTGAAGCTGACGTGTGCTAATTTTCAATTTCATACTTTTATGTGGCATTTTCATAATTTTGATTTGAGATGTCAACTCGGATCAAACGGTTTGAAAGTTCGGATTTTTAATTTGTAATGAACTGGAGTTGCACTGCACGTGACCTTTTATGAATTTATAATTTTGATTTGAGATGTCAACTCAGATCAAACGGTTTGAAAGTTCGGATTTTTAATTTGTAATGAACTTGAGTAGCACTGCACGTGACCTTTTATGAATTTACCGTACTTGGCTACAGACAGGCCCACATTTATAAAAACTAGCAACGTAGACAAACGCATGCGCGCACCCAGGGGAAAAGTCCAAGAGAAAGAGACGAAAGTCCACAATACGGCAGTACCCCGTTTTTTATTTTAGTTCTCACGCTTTTTGTTAGCAAAAGGTCCACTTTGCCAGAGATTCGAGCCCCCGTATTAGAGGCTGGGTACGCGCATGAAACGTCTACACAAATTGCACCCAATGCAGCTCCTGGTTTAAACGCGGGCTTCTTTTTCAAAGTTTGGTCAGGTGTAAATAACGCCACAAACATGGAGGTTCACTGAAACACGTCTACCTTACAGATGTGACAATCCCTAGCCACGGAAAACTTGAGAGGCCGACAAAAATACTAATGATGAAATACCGGTGATGATAATCGTCCACTTTGTTAATTTACTTCACCTACACAATTGGAAATAGCCGCTATTTATAAAATGAAACTCATTCGAGTAAGCACCACGTCATGCGCGCACTCAGATAGGGGGTTCGAGCCCCCCCCATTTGGCGAAGTGGGCAAAAAGGTCTGCCCGCTCTCTTGTTAACAACAGGTCCATAACGTCAGGAATTCGAGCCCCCCATTTTGAAGACTGGGTGCGCGCATACACGTGAGTCCCTGGACAGCCCCAATATGGTAGAACCCAAGGAGCTCAAGTCGGGGTTAAATCAGGATGGGCATAAATAAGGAAATTTACTGTATCAACAGATTAGACAAATAAAAATAAGATTCAAAGCATTGATACAGTGTACACGCGCACAATAACTGGGTCTATCATTTTCCCGCCGCAAGCGATTGAACCAATCGTCACGCGCACGATAACTGGGTCTATCATTTTTCCCGCCGCAAGCGATTGAACCAATCGGATCACCAATGGCGCAAACCTTTCGAAAACAAGCCTGATTTTTAGGGAGTCTGTCACTGCTCTTTATATTTTCAAAACTTTAATTTGTTATAGTTAATTGATTTGCTATGCACCTCAATGAGACCAGTTCATATATATGCATTTAACACGATTAAGACAAAAACAATACACCCCTTTATTAAAAATGGGTTAAAAGTTAGAAACAAAGGACGAGAGCGTAGACAAGTTTCCATCACTTGCAACGTCGATTTTTTCGATGGACGTTGGAGAAGAACATTAGTCTGGTGACAGCAACACGGAATCGCACGAAGGCGATGATTTTCGAAATTTGATTCGTTGTGTTGTTTGTCATTTTTTTCCTACAGTTCAGGATTATTTGTGGATACAGGAACAAGAACTGAACGATGCAGGGTTCGTGACAACGTTGGTGAACGGTAATATCTATCTAACTTTCTAAGGTGTTACAACTGTCATCGATATTGTCATCTCCTCTGTTTTCAACCAATCTACCTTCCCAGATGAAAACTTGAATGAAGAGGACCTTCAGTACTTGAGTGAGCATGGTATACTGTGTGATTTATGTTGAATTATTCAACGGTTCTTTTAAGAACCATTTCACGCTATA